>CAJQUN010002635.1:0-24345 GCA_907163345.1 Haberlea rhodopensis | reverse complement strand
AGGACTGTCCGGGTTCAGTCTGATATGGGGTCCAGTGGACATTCTGGGGGATTTTTCCCGTTCAAAGATCCCGTTGATATCTGCTATCAAGATGGCACAATTGTGGAACGGGCCATACAGGATATCTCATCTATGCTGTTGATATTACTTAAAAGAGAGGAAGAATTAAAGGTCGAGGATGTGCCCGTAGTGGCGGAGTTTCCTGATGTCTTTCCGGGAAGAGATTCCTGGATTTCCACCGACGAGAGAGGTCGAGTTGGGTATTGGGATTGAGTTACTACCGGGGACGTCTGCCATTTCTCGTGCCCCGTATAGGATGGCACCAGCGGAGTTAAGGGAGTTGAAGGTTCAGTTACAAGAGCTCTTGATAAGGGTTACATACGCCCTAGCGTATCGCCCTGGGGTGCACCAGTCCTATTTGTCAAAAAGAAAGATGGTTCGATGCGTCTGCATCGATTACAGGCAACTGAACAAAGCCACAGTGAAGAATAAGTATCCACTTTCGAGGATCGATGATTTGTTTGACCAATTGTAGGGTACAAGGCTCTACAGTAAGATCGATCTGAGGTCGGGGTATCATCAGATTCGGGTAAGGGAAGATGACGTTCAGGACAGCTTTCAGGACTAGGTATGGGCACTATGAATTCTTAGTCATGCCTTTTGGGGTGGCAAATTCCCCAGCTGTCTTTATGAGTCTGATGAACAGAGTATTTCAACGTATATTGGATCAGTTTGTCATTGTTTTCATTGACGATATACTCATTTACTCTCGGACCGAAGAGGAACATGTGAAACACTTGAGGACAGTACTCCAGATCCTTAGGGATCATCAGTTATATGCAAAGTTCAGCAAGTGCGAGTTCTGGTTGAGCAGTGTGGTGTTCTTGGGTCATGTTATATCTAGCAGCGGGATATCTTAGATCCCAGGAAGGTTGAAGCTGTGATGGAGTGGGCTGCACCCACTTCTGTACCCGAGATACGGAGCTTCCTCGGCTTGGCCGGTATTATCGACATTTTGTCAAAGGTTTTTCAAAGATTGCCAAACCCCTGACACAACTGACTCGGAAAGGAGTCCCGTTCTATTGGTCCGAAACTTGTGAGGAAAGCTTCCAAGAATTGAAGCGTCGTTTGACTACGTCACCTGTATTGGTGATTCCTTCTGAGAATAAGAGGTTTGCCTTGTACACAGATGCATCACTGCATGGTTTGGGCTGTGTGTTGGTGCAAATAAGCATCTGGTGGCTTATGCATCGAGGCAGCTGAAGCCACATGAGGCTAGGTATCCAGTCCATGATTTAGAGATGGGTTTGAATATGCGGCAAAAAGCAAACTTGATTGCAGATGCCTTAAGTCGGAAGGTGAAGAGTAATGCTGAGGATGCCATGAGTTTATCAGCTATGATGACTTCTTATTGCCATCTGGGCTATGATTTCGATGTGGACACGTCGCCGGTGCGAGTGTCGACCTTATTGGCTGAGCCAGACATATTTGAGGCTATCAGGAAAGCCCAGAGTCAGATGATGAGGTTCAGAGATGGTCATGGATAGTACTTCAGGGACAGCCATCAAAGTTCAGAGTGGCTGAGGATGATTCCTTGAGGCTCGGCAACCGCTGGGTAGTTTCGAGTATGCCGGAGTTGCGGTAGAGGAATCCTGGAGCGAGCTCATAGTAGCCGATTTAGTATCCACCCAGGAGGAAGAAAAATGTATAGGGACCTATGTGGTCAGTCCTGGTGGAGACGGATGAAGCGTGATGTGATCGCTTTTGTTAAAAGATGTTTGATCTGCCAGTAAGTAAATGCAGAGAGGCTGAGGCTTGGTGGCGAGCTGAAGAGTTTAGAGGTACCTGAATGGAAGTGGGAGCACATATCTATGGACTTCGTGACCCACTTGCCAAGGACGACCTCTGTATTTGATGCGATCTGGGTGATCGTGGATAGGCTGACGAAGGTGGCTCATTTCATCCCTTATTGTATGTCTTTCACATACCTAAAGATGGCCCAATTATATGTACGGGATGTGGTGAGGTTGCATGGGGTTCCAGTCTCGATTGTGTCTGACTGAGACCCAAGGTTTACTTCACATTTCTGGGAGGGTCTCCAAAAAGCTTTGGGCACAGAGGTGAGACTGAGTACAGCTTATCACCCTGAGACAGACGGCCAGACGGAGCGTACTATACAGACGCTCGAAGATATGCTGAGGGCATGTGTATTGGAGTTTGATACTCCATGGCAGGATTCAGTGGCACTGGTGGAGTTCTCCTATAATAACAGCTATCATGTGAGCATTCAAATGGCCCCTTTGAAGCTCTTTACGGACGACGCTGTAGGTCACTGCTGTATTGGGAGGACTTGACTAGTAAAGCGGTCGGAGGACCGGATATGATTAGGGATATGGAAGGAAGATTAAGTTGATACGCCAGAAGATGAAAGTGGCCCAGATAGGCAAGCAGCCTATGCCAATAAGCGACGACGACCGCTAGAATTCCAGTTAGGAGACAAGGTCTTCTTGAAAATCTCACCCTTCAGGGGGTGGTTGGGTTCGTTTGGTATGCGGGGGAAGTTATCTCCGAGTATGTTGGGCCATATGAGTATTATAGTGTATTGGTACTTTGGCCTACAGTTTGGCTCTACCACCGTCTTTATCTGGTATTCATGACGTCTTTCACATCTCTATGTTACGGAAGTATGAGCCAGACCCATCTCATGTATTACAGCATATTGAAGTACAGTTGGACTAAGATGTATCCTACGTAGAACGACCAATCAGAATTCTAGATCGAGTTACGAAGCAAGATTATACCGATGGTCAAAGTTCAGTGGGATCGGGGGGTGTCGAGGAGGCTACGTGGGAGACGGAACGGCATATGGTGCAGCACTATCCGGAACTATTCTCTGGTATGTTGTTTTTTATGTTTAGTTTTGATATAGTGAATGCATGTGGATTTCGAGGACGAAATCTTATAAGTAGGGGAGTAGTAATGTAATACCCCCGAAATGACTATGTGTTTATGTGCTATCATAAACGGTTACGTATTTTTTTAGGGTTGTGGCGCATTTAAATTGGGGGGTATATTTATGTTATGATGATATGGCTTAGGGGGCATGTTAGGTGTTCTAAGGGATGCATTAATTAAGTAATGTTATGAGATATCGCGTGAGGATATTTTAATACATCGTGCTAAATACCGGGGCACAATTAAACCCACACCCCATGCCACCCCCTACCCCCCAATACCCGGCCCCTCCCCACCCCCCCCCCCCCCAGTTGGTCCAGCCCATGCCTCATCATACCATTCAATCACTCCTCCCCCATCTCTCCTCACTCAAAAATCCTCCACATTTCTCTCCCATTTTCGTTCAAGATCTAAGCTGTAAGTGGGAAGAGGAATCTCGAAAATTCCTGGTCATTTTCTTGAAAAAAGGAGGAGTAAAAAGGGGTAAGATGTTAGTGGCTGACTTTTCCAAAAGTTTGATTGAGGTTAAGTTTTATTATGATGTTTATGCATGTTAGTGTAGCTTCGGGTTGAACCTTGATTTGAGTACATACATGGCAGTATTTTGTAGCCCCTAACATGTCTATTTGAGCATGGTGCATGTTTAATCGGATGGATTTGTTGGTATGAAAAGAAGTGCTCGAAAATATGGGCAAGGTCATGATACTCTGTTTTTGGAGAGTTTGGGTGAGTAATGATAGAGTTGGGTGGTTTTGATGCACGTGGGTTTAAGTTTGGGGGTGGAACTTCGATTTGAATACATGCATGGTAGTATTTTGTAGCCCTTAGCATGTTTGTTCAAACATGTTATATGTTTTATGTTGAAGTTTGGATGGTATGAAATGAGGTGCTTGGTAATTCTGGAAAAATCGCACATAAACAGGGCTGGCGATTGATCGCGCCAAATGTGGCGATCGATCGCTGAAGGATGAAAATTTTGGCATCGGGCAGAACGATCTCGCGATCGATCGGGCCCTTGCGGCGATCGATCGCGAGATGCAAAATATTGTGTTTTGGATATTTTGTGGAAATTTTTGGATATTGGACTATAATTGGCTTCTAATATTGATTTGTATGGTTGTGTAGAACCGTCCCAGGTACCAACAACTTCAAGGAGATAAAGTTCTTCAACTTCTCCACTTTTGAGATTAAGGTACGTAAGAGACGTACGGGCATCGGACGGTAAAGCACGCTCCTATACTATGACTATGCAATGATTGCATAAGTATTTATGTAACAGGTTGATGATGTTAATGATAAGTAAGTGTACGATGATGATTATGATAAGTGAAGATACGATGATGTTTATGATAAGTGAGGATGATGTTTATGATGAGTAAGGATGCTATGGTGTTTATGATGTATGTTAAACTATGTTATTAGAAATGGTAGAGTGTTCCGGTGGTTGTTATGGGCAAGCGAGGAAGGTACTTACCGCTGACATAGCTAGCGATGAGATATATCAGCTATCAAGGAGTAGCGAGGGATATCACAGTACCGCTATACGTCGAGTGAGGGTTCCAATTGTGCCGCTGACATAACAGGACCAGAACAGTCACATTTCTAATTAACATTGTTGATTATGGGCATATAAGTGAAGTACGATTTTAATCATTTATGTCAAGAACTAATGATCACATGCATGAATATGAAACTGGGACAACAAAAGTGGGTTAATGCGATTAACCAGGAAGTATATGTTAACGATTATTTCATGCATTTATTTATATGCCATTATCTTATGATGTTAAGTAATGATGTACATGCTCATGATGGTTGTCCCTGTAGGTACACTTTTGGATTGAAGGGCTAAGGGTCGGGTTGAGGCAGTGAGCTGCAAGGAGCACAAAAAGAAATAGGATTCAGGATGATAGTATGTACTCTAGGAGAGTAGTATAAACCTATAATGTTAGCATTCGTTTATGGGAATGTAACTAATAAGTTTTGAAATTTTATTTTTGGCCTATAATCCCGTTAGCTCATGTAACAACCAGAACCCTAAGATGTTATTAATGCATATTTAGTCCATAATACGTTATTATAATCATGTTAAGGTAGGAAGACCCTACAATATCATTACATTTTCAAACGTTAACTGTAATATGGTGAATTATAAAGACAATCAATGGACATACTACGAATTATGTACATGGATGTCGAGTAATCAATATATGATTGGTCCCTCCTATATCATGAGTATTGTTTGGACCATTGATCGAGTGAGACAAAATATACGTAGCCATGCTCGGATCATTATGTGATACCGAATTCATTTGTTAATTCTAATATACTAAGAATCAAGAAATAAAATATTAAAGTGTGACATTTTTCATGGCTCGTGTTCGATCTAGACGTGTATGACAAATAAATTAAATTACGTGGTAAATAATATCACAGCCATATGTAATATCGAGTCAATGATATTCTTCTAACTTGGGCAGCTTTGATGTGTTGCTAGATATCATTATTACTTCTGACAACGTTACAAGATCCTAATAGGCCGCACAAAATTATATAGAAATAGGCAGTAAAATTCATTTGATTAATTATATAAATCAGGAAGAGTTCTAATCAAAAGGAAATGCGAAGTTATCATAAATATGTATAAATGTTAAATGCATAGGCCAGATATTATATCTGCCTTAATTATGGAGAGCCATAATTATGGAGGAAACAAATACATGCCATATATGTGTATATACATATATATAGATATATAGGGTTTCGGTTTTGATAAGTTTTCAACCGCACAAGAACCTAGCAGACGAAAAATCATCCGCACAAAACAACAGCATATATTTTTTTTTTTCATTGAACCTTTTCGGGGATAGCCCCTTGAATTCCAATATCCCTTTTACGATTTGATCGTGTAGATTCTTTAGAGGCAAACATTGACGTTTTGCTCCTGACTCATTGACGTCTTCATCATTCAGTCTACATCAAACATGCTACAAACGTATAATCTCTAAACACCGATCGGCTACAACTCCGTAGATTCTATATCGAGTTTGAATTTTAAATTCTGTGTTACAATCGGATTCCTTACGACATTGAGCCCATAGTTTTATAGTGATTCTTGTGTCATGACTGTCTACACACAAACCATTATAATAGAGATGGTGACATAAAACCCAGAGTTTGGTGGTCAATAGTAGCAAATGTACTAATGAGTCAGGTCTTGTAAAATTAGGATTGATGAAGGCTAAGTTTGGTGTGGAATACAGATTATTTAATGGACTTCGTCAGGGCGTAATAAGCGAGAAGCTTGCCCTGATGCTTTTTTTATTACTATTTTATTAAGGGAGAAATGCAATGAGATACACTTTTTAGAAACATAATTCATTTAAGTGTGGAGAAAAAATAATAGTACAGAAAATCCAATTTTCAAAATCTTTTATTCCAATAGGTCCAATTTCAAAATTTAAAATCAATTTGGTGTTTTATTTTGACTATTATACCCCTCGATGGTTTAGTAAATTACATTATGCTCTCTTGAATTTTATTTGAGGACAAATAGACCCATGTGTAAAAATTTTATCTATTACATCCTTATATTTATAAAAAAGATGCATTTAAACAATTCTTTTACGAGTCCCCTAATTTCTTGGATCCTTGACACAAATGGTATCAGAGCCTAGATTTATTCTAGAAATATTAAAATAATATTTTGAATATTAATATTTCCCAAATGGAGGAGACAATACACGAGAATATGGATGCGAACGAATGTTTGATGTGTCACTCATACTGTGGTACTTCCAAAAATGGAAGCACTAAATCAAAAGCATATGGGAAGCTCAATGCTTCAATCATAAGTGGAAATTATTACGAGAAACAAGTGTATGCCGACATGGCATAAACTATTACAAGAAACTGTAGATGATGGCTAAGAGGTTTCATCAAGTGAACCACAAACTATAGTTCCAGTTAGCCGAATTTCAGGAAGACGATCATCCTGAACATGAGGACGTTATTCCAGACCCCACTGATCCAACGGATCCGGACCAGACGAATAGGATGTGAGAACCAAACTTTTTAGAAATCAAGCCGGATACTTCTAAGATGTCCCAAGATCTTAGAGAGATTCAAAAGACAGTGCATCATTATGAATACTACCATGTCCCTGCACAGATCCACCAGATTCAAAGTCAGATGGAGATCATGATTAAACATCAGGGGAAAATCATTGAAAACCTTTGAGATGTTCAAACCCGAATCAAGGAGTTGGAGTCACGACCAAGTCCTTCAAGAAGAAGAAAAGGATGATGGTACCACCGTCCTATGGAACCGAACCCCTTTTACATCAAGAAGGGAAAGCGGAGGAGGTCCGACGGCCTTTGACGGAGACTGAAAAAATGATTGGAGTCCTACAATGAGATCCAATACTTCCTACAAAGTAATGGAAAGACTCAACCTGGAAGATCTCTGTAAGGACCCCCGTGCCCTTAACCCATTATTAATGTTTTTTTTCCATGCCATTAGTGCATACAATCATACATGTAGGGGAAAAACCCATTATCATCATAGCCAATCATGCAGGTAATGAAAATTCTTTACATTATTCCATATAATGTCTAGTTTTCCCCAACCTCCACATACATTTCATGCACCAATATAATACACTAATATGTTCTCAGTTGTGATGTCCGGGGATTAATGGTGTTAATCTCGGTGTGGTATTAATCCTTGATGGATTTTTAATTGTGGCAATTATGAATTAATTACGGTTTTGGGCCTCCCGAGGTTGTTAAATCGGGCATTTGGGATCGTTGGATCCAAATGTTGAGATGGTATTCTCATTTTGGTGGAAAACCTATGAATTGTTTTTTTTGAAATTTTGGAAAAATGTCGGGATTTTGGAACCGAGATTTGAAGCGGCCGTTTCGGGGCAATAACTACATTCCAATGGGAATGCTATGTTTTTTAAATGGATTGGTTGAGGCCAAAGTTTAATAAAACGGAATTCCCGTTGAATTCTTGGTTATCTTTTAAACTTGTTAAACGATATATTTTGGGTATTATGCATGCTTAGCCGGGGGGGCTTTTATTTTGGTAATCGTCATGGATTGACGATATGATGGGAGCTATGAACGTGCTTGGGCACGTGGTTGCATGCTTATGTTTAATTGTGAACTATATGTGTTAGCACATAATTCATCGGGTCGTGGGACTCAGGCGAGTTTGGACTCGAACTACGGAAGTATAAGGTACGTATGACGTGCGAGCATAGCCTATTATAATGTTGCAACTGTAAAATGCATGGTATGTGATAATTGCATTAAATGGGCATTGGAACACATGGTGTGTGATGATTGCATTATATGGACATTGAAATATGTGGCACGTGGTAATTGCATCGAATAGGTATTGAAATGCATGGTGCATGATACTTGCTATAAATGGATAACGATATGCATGGTAAATGGTATTTGCGTCAAATGGATTATACATTGGGAACCATATGGTGCCGCTATTGAGCGAGCAGCATGATTAGGGATGCTGTTGCCGTTGAGCGACCATCGGTTATGACGTCGCTATTGTTGAGCGTGCGCGGGTTTGGAATGCCGCTATTGTGGAGCGAGCAATGAAATAGGAACATGGAATCATTGGTTAGATATATGTGAGATCTACAGTCTTTTATATATAATGATTTTACCATATTGATTATGGAACTGGCATAACAGAACGATATTAGTTAATCTACGTGGCGATTAACTGGCTTTGGGAATTTGACGAGTTGATTGTTTTGAGAACAGGGACAATACAGGGGATCCCAGATGAGGGTGTTACCATCCATGGAGTATCATTTAAATTATGGCATTTACACTCTGTAAATTATGAATTGCAGTGTTATGATTATTGGATTGGTGGTATTGGTATGCTCACCCCGTGTGGGGGCTGTCTCTGTTGGGGCAGGTGTTACAGGTGTAGTAGTAGCAGCTTTGGAGTAGAGCTCGGGCTATTGATTTGAGGTACTTCCAGGATCGAGGTACCAGAGCTGGTTGAATAAGTGCATAGATCCAGAGCTGAGATTGAGTTGCGCTTGGGAGGTTCTTCCAGGATTGAAGTGCCAGTAACGGTACCTGGTAGAGTCTTTTATACATTAGATACACGCGTGTCATTGGGTTCTCTTATGTTAGTACATTTTACGTGTATATGGAATGTATAAATGGGCTATGACTCTTCTCTATTCATTTATGGTTTGCATGTAATTAAATGCGGAATTGCTAAATGAACTAAGAGCATGTTAGTGTATTATGAGGGTGCATGTTATATGAATAATCTTGGTTGGGGAATTTGAATATTATGTGGATTGAATGCAAGATATTTTCTGGATAGCATATCGTGTTGCACTTGCATATGGTTTTCCCCATGATAGTATGATTATATGCACTAATGGTATAGCTTAATACATTAATAACGGGTTAAGGGCACGGGGGTCCTTACATTAGTGGTATCAGAGCAGTGGTTAGCTCTTTGGGGCTGTTGAGGGCCTAGGAAAATGATAATGGGAATGAGAAGCACATACTTATGCATGATGGTAGTTAGTGTTGCGTGTCACAACTATATTGCTTATGTGCATTTATGATATGTGTCATAATTGGAATATGTTATTGCTAACCATGGTGGTTGCAGGGTCATATGATATGTGACATCCCCGAAATGGTTAATTGCTATTTGGCTTTAATTGTGTTTACATGATTAATTATGTGGTAATGATTATGTTTTGAGATTTATTTACCGTACGGAAATGCATGGTCATGTGGATAGGGGTGACCCGGGATTGCATTTTGGGGTGCATATGGTGCATGTTGGGTAAATATTATGGAAGCATGATTTATTTGCATTGGTTAGCAATTAATTGGAAATCATGTGTTAATTGATATTATGGTGCATTTTGAGTAAATGCTTTGAAAATATCATGTTGGGGTGTTTTATACACCATGGGATATCTTGGCATGCTTTTAATTAAAACCCAACCCTTTATCCCCAACCCCACTTTACCAAATCACTTTCACCTTTACCCAAAAATCAAAACCCACAAACCCTACCCCCTTCCATTTTCGAGCTCAAGCCTTTGGGTAGAGAGAAGTCCTTGCAAAATCTTGATTTGTGGAGCATATTGGGTGATTTGAGATCCCCAAGAGGTATGGGTACCTCATGCTTTAATTTGTAAGGTTTTGTTTGAGTTTGGGTGATTTTTAATGATTTTGAAATGGGTTTGTGTGGGTTGTTGTGGTTTTGGTTAAGGGCTAGATTTATACTTGTTTTGAAGTGTATTTTGGTGGTTATGTTGGTATTTATGTTGTTGGTTGGTTGGTTTGAGTATTGGGAAGTATTGGAAGAAATTTTGGGAACAAAATGGTGGAAATCGCGAGTCTGTGCGAAGCGATCGACCGCCTGAAAGGGGGCGATCGATCGCCGCAGAGGCAGTACCAAAATTTCGGGTTAGGCGATCGATCGCCTGTTATGAGGCGACCGATCGCCGAGAGGCAGTAGGATTTTCAAAGGGATGGCGATCGATCGCCATGTTTGGGGCGACCGATCGCCACAGTGATAATTTTGAGGCGATCGATCGCCTGGGTAAAGCGATCGATCGCCGCCTGTGGAATTTTGGAAAATGGTTTTTTTGTCAAATTTTGGTATTTGGCTATTATTTGGCTTCTAATATGGGGTTGTGTGATTGTGTAGAACCATCCCAGGTAGCAACACAACCGAGGAATTGAAGCCGGACCAATTCCACTTTTGGAAAGGTACGTAGTGGACGTACGGGCACCCAACGGTAACATGTATTTTATATGCTCATTGTTTTGCATTGTGGATGCGAGTATATATGTGGTATTGCATTGTGGATGCATATACATGTTGATTTAGCATATGAGGTATTGCATTGTGGATGCATATACATGGTAATTTATGCATATTGATGTTAGATGCATATTATGATTCTTGGATGCACATCCCATGAGTCGTGGTCATCCTTTGATGATTTTAATGCTTGCCGCTTTTTGTATTGGTTCCGCTAAATGTGAAGCGAGGGGTGGGAGCGCCGCATGTCACATTTGAGCGTGGTTGTCATATGGGGCGAGGAAAGGATATTTGCCGCTCTCTGTGAGCGAGGGGGGGGAGCGCCGCATGTCCATTGTAGCGAGGTTATCCTATGCCTCCCATATGAATATAAGCGGGGCATTAAAATACACTGTGATGGACAGACTAGGGAATGGTGACCAATATGTGGTACAGTTGAGATGGTATATGATGTCATGACATGTTTTGGCCATAAAAAATAATATGTTGATTATACTCATGAGTTATGGTACAGGGACAACCAAACGGGAAGCGTTTGAAATGCATGGGAAAACAGGAAGTGTTTTATATTGATTATGCATTTACGCTTTATCTTCATATTGTGTTGAATATGAATGATTATTATTGCTCATGTTTGGGGGTTGTCCTTGTAGGTACCTTTTTGGCATGATAGATGGGCTTGAACGGGTTGAGACAGTGAACTTCTCGAGCATCTTTGGTAGATGAAATGACAGGATTCTTTTGTATAGTGCCTACTCTAGGAGTAGCGTAAAACTATAGTGGACACATTCATTTGTTGGAATGTAATTAATCCTTTTGGTAGTCCTTTATTTTGGCATGTAAATGCTTAAGCTCATAGACTCAACTTGTTTACTCTACTCTGATCATTTATTTAGCTCTATTATGCCTTTATTCCGCACTTAGGATTAGGGTCCTTACATGATACATGGACTATGCATTACGGTTGCTTACATTTGGAGCATGTTTATGCATGTGGTGCATATTGTTGTATATCCTGTTATACTAACATGCTTATATCACTCCTGTTATCTAACGACATGTTATATATTGCTTTGGATTGTTGTTACATTTGTGTTACAGCATGGCTGCTAATGAGGAAGTCGGAGATGTTGGGAGTGTGAATGCAAGTATTGGACAGACAAACCCTCTACCTCCACCGGCTGTAGGAATGGAACCAGTGGTTCAGTTGCTGCTACCGGGTGAGATTAGCTTGACACAATTTCCTCTTATCATCCGCCCCGGTTGAGGGGACAGAGTCCGGAGAAGAGGCTGAAGAGTGGTTGGAAAGACTAGAGCAGATCTTTGTATCGGCTCCTTGTGCTGTGACGGCTTGGCTGAGGCTAGCGGAGTTTCAATTAGCCAAGAAACCTCTGATGTGGTGGAGGAGCACAGTGATGGAAATGAGAGCACTGGGTGCTGTGATTGACTGGACGCTCTTCAGGACCAGGTTCTTGAACCGATACTTCTCCGCGGCAGCAAGACAGACAAAGAGGATGAATTTGCAAGTCTGAGGCAGGGGAACATGTCAGTGGCAGACTATGCCACACAGTACTCATCACTACTGAGGTATGTCCCCCATATTGCATCTGATGGACGTGCCAAGATGAGAATTTCATGAAAGGACTGCGACCGGAGCTCTATGACCGGGTTATTATCAATACAACCCAACTTCTTTTGATGATGCTCTCACAAGAGCAGAGCTTGCTGAGCTAGGAGTGGGAGCTTATGCCATGCCACCACCGGTACCGCAACAGAGGCAGACTAGTGACAGTTTGAGGCCTCGGGGGGGTGAGCCATTTAAACCCCGTGGTGCCTCTTCATCTTCGCGGTATGGTGGAAAGAAATACTTTGGACAGAAGAAGCAGGATAACAAGAAGGGTAATTGGTCGGCCAATCGAGGATCTTCACAGGGGGATAGGCCGGGAGAGCCGAGGTGCAACAATTGTGGAGGACCGCATTCTTCAAATAAGTGTCCTGCATGTTATGTCTGTGGCAAGATGGGCCACATTGCTCGGTATTGTCCCACCAGGGGAGGCCAGTCAGAGTATCAGGGCAACAGGCAAGGTTTGAGGACAGGACAGTGCAGCAGAGGCAAGCAGTTGGGCCTCGTCCATCGGGAGGTCAGACAGTGGGACACCCCAGGGGCAAGTATATGCACTGACCAGGGAGCAGGCTCAGGCAGCTCCAGAGGAGGTGATTGCCGGTACGTGTCATTTATTTACGTACCCTGCTTTTGTTTTGATAGATAAAGGTGCCTCCCATTCCTTTGTGTCTGTGGGATTTGTGGAAAGACACCATATGCGCACGTCTTCTTTACCCACGCCTCTCCTTGTCTCGACACCCACTGGAAGAAATGTCGTTGCGGATCATTTATGGCAGACTGCCTCATTTATTTTGAGGGCAGCGAGTTGAGATCAGACTTGATTGTACTGGGTATGTCAGACTTTGACTGCATCTTGGGTATTGATGTTCTGAACAGATATCAGGCAGTGGTGGATTGCCGACAGAGGACAGTGAAGTTCAGACCTGAGTTTGGCAGTCAGTGGACTTTCTATGGCAACGGGTCTCGTGCGAAGATTCCGTTGATTTCAGCGATCAAGATGTCTCAGCTGTTGGAACGGGGCACACGGGCTATCTTATTTATGTCGTGGACACGTCTGGAAAGAGTAAAGAACTGGAGGTTGAGGATTGTACCAGTTGTGGCAGAATTTGCTGATGTATTTCCAGAAGAGATCCCAGATTTCCACCGGCCAGGGAAGTTGAATTGGGATCGAGTTGTTGCCAGGGACACCGCTATCTCTCGTGCACCTTATAGGATGGCACCGGCAGAGTTGAGAGAGTTGAAAGAACAGTTGCAGGATCTCTTGGACAAGGGGGTATACGCCCGAGCGTGTCGCCATGGGGGCGCACCAGTCCTCTTTGTGAAGAAGAAAGACGGTTCGATGCGGTTGTGCATCGATTACGGCAGCTGAATAAGGCTACAGTGAAGAACAAGTATCCTCTCCCAAGGATTGACGACTTGTTTGATCAGTTGCAAGGTAGGAGGGGTTTACAAGATTGACGAAGTCCGGGTAGCAAGATGATGAGGTTGGTATCATCAGATGGGGTGAGAGGAAGATGTGCAAAAGACAGCGTTCCGGACCTGATACGGGCATTATGAGTTTCTTGATTGTCTGTGTTCGAACGGTAACGCCCCTGCGCTGTTATGAGTTCTGACGACAGAGCAGTTTCGCGTAAGTGTCTTGATCAACAGTCGTCTCGGAGAAGTACGACATTCTCGTTTACTCGTGAGTGAGGAAACTAGATACTCCTTGAGAAAGCCACTTGTGAACAACGCTTCAGCTCTCTTCTCAGAGCATATCAGTTGTATGCTAAGCTCAGTAAATGCGAGTTTTGGCTGAGCAGTGTAGTGTTTCTGGGGCATGTCATTTCGGAGCAGCGGGATATCAGTGGACCCGAAGAAGATTGATGCTGTGATGGAGTGGGCTGCCCCCATCTGTGCCTGAGATCCGGAGTTTCTGGGTTGGCGGTGGGTATTCGGCGCTTTGTTGAGGGCTTTTCGAAGATTGCCAAGCCGCTGACTCAGTTGACTCAGAAAGGTATGCCTTTCTTTTGGTCAGAAGCTTGTGAGGGGAGCTTCCAGGAGTTGAAGCACCGGTTGACACAGGCGCCAGTGTTAGTGATCCCGACGGAGAACTCCAGATTTGTTCTGTATACTGATGCATCACTGCAGGGCCTTGGATGTGTTCTGATGCAAGATAAGCATGTGGTAGCTTATGCATCGAGGCAGTTGAAGCCGCATGAGACCAGATATCCAGTTCATGACTTGGAATTGGCGGCTATCATCTTCGCCCTGAAGATCTGGAGACATTACTTATATGGCACTTCATTCACCATATACACGGATCACAAGAGCCTCAAGTTTCTATTCACTCAGGCGGAGCTGAACATGAGACAGAGAAGATGGATGGACCTACTCAAGGACTATGACTGCGAGATTGAGTACCATCCGGGGAAAGCCAATTTGACAGCAGACGCTTTGAGCCGGAAAGTGAGGAGTTCTGCTGAGGACGTCATCCATTTGTCGGCTATGATGACCTCCCTATTGCCATCTCGGCTATGATTTTGATATAGATGCATCACCAGTGTATGTCTCTACCTTATTAGCTGAGCCAGATATTTATGAGAACATCAGGAGAGCTCAGAGATCAGATGCTGAGGTACAGAGATGGTGTGTTCTATAGTGCATTTGGTCATGGTCAGCGACGAAGTTCAGAGTGGCCGACGACGGATCTTTGAGATTGGGTAACCGCTGGGTAGTTCCGAGTACGCCGGAGTTGCGTAGGGAATCTTGGAGCGAGCTCACAGTAGCAGACTTAGCATCCCCCAGGCGGGGAGAAGAAGAGTGTAAAGAGTACAGATCTGCGTGGTCAGTTTGTTGGAGAGAATGATGGACGGAGAGTCCGAATGTCGTCGTCGCTTTTGTGAAGAGGTGTGATCTGATTCTGCCAGCAGGTGAAGGCAGAGAGGCAGAGGACCTGGCGGCGAATGAGGAGCTTGGAGATACCGAAGTGGAAGTGGGGAAGCACATTTCCATGGACTTCGTGACTCATTTGCCGAGGAGTGCTTCAGGCTTCGATGCTATTTGGGTGATTGTGGACAGATTGACCAGGTAGCCCACTTTATCCCCGTATAGCATGACCTTTACGTTTTTGAGGATGGCGCAGTTGTATGTTAGAGATGTGGTGAGAGATGCATGGGATTCCCGTTTCTATTGTGTCAGATCGAGATCCGCGATTCACATCCCATTTTGGGAAGGCCTTCAGTCAGCTTTGGGAACTGAGGTCAGATTGAGCACTGCTTATCATCCTCAGACGGGATGGCCAGACCGAGCGCACTATTCAGACGCTCGAGGACATGTTAAGAGCTTGTGTGGTTTGGAGTTCGATGCCTCTGGCAGGATGTGCAGCTTTGGTAGAGTTTCGTATATAACAATAGCTACCAGGCAAGTATTCAGATGGCTCCGTTTGAAGCTCTTATGGCAGACGATGTAGATCACCCTTGTGTTGGGACGATTTGGACAGTGAGATCAGTCGGAGGGCCTGAGTTGATCCGGGAAATGGAAGAGAAGATAAAGACTATAAGGCAGAAAATGAAAGCAGCCCAAGACAGACAGGCAGCTTATGCAAATAAACGGCGGAGACCGTTAGAGTTTCAGTTGGGAGATAAGGTCTTTTTGAAGATCTCGCTTTCAGAGGCGTTGTGCGATTTGGGATGCGCGGAGGAAACTGTCTCCGAGGTATGTTGGACCGTACGAGATCTTGCAGCGCATTGGCACATTGGCTTACCGACTGGCTTTGCCGCCTTCTTATCTGGGATACATGATGTGTTTCATGTATCGATGCTGCGAAAGTATGAGCCGGATCCGTCTCACGTGTTACAGCCTTCCGAAGTTCAGTTAGTTAGAGTCAGATATATCTTACGTGGAACGGCCTGTTAGAATTCTGGACAGAGCAGACCGTAGACTTCGGAACAAAGTGATACCGATGATCAAAGTTCAGTGGGATCGCAGGGGTGTCGAGGAGGCTACGTGGGAGACGGAGCAGCATATGGTGCAGCACTACCCGGAACTATTCTCTGGTATGAGTTTATGTTTAGTTTTGTTGGGGTAAGTGCATGTGATTCGGGACGAAATCTTATAAGTAGGGGAGTATTGTGACATCCCGAAATGGTTAATTGCTATTTGGCTTTAAATGTGTTTACATGATTAATTGTGGTAATTGATTATGTTTTGAGATTTATTTACCGTACGGAAATGCATGGTCATGTGGATAGGGGTGACCCGGGATTGCATTTTGGGGTGCATATGGTGCATGTTGGGTAAATATTATTGGAAGCATGATTTATTGCATTGGTTAGCAATTAATTGGAAATCATGTGTTAATTGATATTATGGTGCATTTTGAGTAAATGCTTTGAAAATATCATGTGGGGTGTTTTATACACCATGGGATATCTTGGCATGCTTTTAATTAAAACCCAACCCTTTTATCCCCAACCCCACTTTACCAAATCACTTTCACCTTTACCAAAAATCAAACCCACAAACCCTACCCCTTCCATTTTCGAGCTCAAGCCTTGGGTGGAGAGAAGTCCTTGCAAAATCTTGATTTGTGGAGCATATGGGGTGATTTGAGATCCCCCAGAGGTATGGGTACCTCATGCTTTAATTTTGTAAGGTTTTGTTTGAGTTTGGGTTGATTTTTAATGATTTGAAATGGGTTTGTGTGGGTTGTTGTGGTTTTGGTTAAGGGCTAGATTTATACTTGTTTTGAAGTGTATTTTGGTGGTTTATGTTGGTATTTATGTTGTTGGTTGGTTGGTTTGAGTATTGGGAAGTATTGGAAGAAATTTTGGGAACAAAAAATGGTGGAAATCGCGAGTCTGTGCGAAGCGATCGACCGCCTGAAATGGGGCTATCGATCGCCGCGAGGCAGTACCAAAATTCGGGTTAGGCGATCGATCGCCTGTTATGAGGCGACCGATCGCGAGAGGCAGCAGTAGGATTTTCAAAGGGATGGCGATCGATCGCCATGTTTGGGGCGACCGATCGCCACAGTGATAATTTTGAGGCGATCGATCGCCTGGGTAAAGCGATCGATCGCCGCCTGTGGAATTTTGGAAAATGGTTTATTTTGTCAAATTTTTGGTATTGGCTATTATTTGGCTTCTAATATGGGGTTGGTGATGTGTAGAACCATCCCAGGTAGCAACACCCGAGGAATTGAAGCCGGACCAATTCCACTTTTGGAAAGGTACGTAGTGGACGTTACGGGCACCCAACGGTAACATGTATTTTATATGCTCATTGTTTATGCATTGTGGATGCGAGTATATATGTGGTATTGCATTGTGGATGCATATACATGTTGATTTATGCCATATGAGGTATTGCATTGTGGATGCATATACATGGTAATTATGCATATTGATGTTAGATGCATTATTATGATTATTGATGCACATCCCATGAGTCGTGGTCATCATTTGATGATTTTAATGCTTGCCGCTTTTGGTATTGGTTCAGCATGTGAAGCGAGGGGTGGGAGCGCCGCATGTCACATTTGAGCGTGGTTGTCATATGGGGCGAGGAAAGGATATTTGCCGCTCCTGTTAGAGGGCTGCGGTCCTTTGCTTGATTTGGATGGTTCCGCTGGTGTGAGAGCGGGGGTAGGGTGGATGCGCTCCATTATGGTCAGGCATATGGTGACGTGGTTGAGTTTGTTCATATGCAGAGGGTTGCCGAGGGAGAAGGATAAAATGATGCAGGAGGGGGAGGGGCGCTCTCATGGTTGCAGACAGGGTAGGGGGGAGGCGGAGAAGGCATGAATTGACCGCATCTCTGTGGAAGAGAGTAGGGAGGTTAGTCATTACTAGGCCGAGTTAATATAAGTTATTTTGTAAGCGATTTGATGGATTGGATAAATATCATTTAAAGTTTTAAGAATTAGGGCATTTATTAATTACATGTGATGGAAAGGACTAGGGAATTGGTGATGACAATATGTTGGTTAACAGTTGAGATGGTTATGATGTATATGTGATGTCATGTTTTGGCCATTAAAAAATAATATGTTGATTATACTCATGAGTTATGGTACAGGGACAACCAAACGGGAAGCGTTTGAAATGCATGGGAAAAACAGGAAGTGTTTTATATTGATATGCATTACGCTTTATCTTCGATATTGTGTGAATATGAATGATTATTATTGCTCATGTGTTGGGGGTTGTCCTTGTAGGTACCTTTTTGGCATGATAGAATGGGCTTGAACGGTTGAGACAGTGAACTTCTCGAGCATCTTTGGTAGATGAAAGGACAGGATTCTTTTGTATAGTGCCTACTCTAGGAGTAGCGTAAAACTATAGTGGAACATTCATTTGTTGGAATGTAATTATCCTTTGGTAGTCCTTTATTTTGGCATGTAAATGCTAAGCTCATAGACTCAACTTGTGTACTCTACTCTGATCATTATTTAGCTCTAATGCCTTTATTCCGCACTTAAGGTTAGGGTCCTTACATGATACATGGACTATGCATTACGGTTGCATGCACGTTGAAGCGATGATGCCGCTGTCGTGTCGAAGCGATGGTAAATGCCGCTGTCACGTTGAAGCGATGATGCCGCTGTCGTGTCGAAGCGATGGTAATGCCGCTGATGTTCACGTCGAAGTGATGATGCCGCTGTCGTGCCAAAACAATTATTGGAATACGGTTATGCATTACGGTTGCATGCATGGGGTAGCGATGTGAATACTTGCTTGTCATATTATAGCGATGAACAATATTTGCCGCAAATATGTCGAAGCGAAGGATAATGCCGCTGTCATATTACTATCACGAGGGATTTATGCCGCTAATATGTCGAAGCGAGGGTATGAGTACGATTCGCTGTCTGCCGTGGCGATGGTTCATGCCGCCGGGTATTCTATTGGCTATGACATGCCGCCGGGTATTTATTGGCTATGGTACATGCCGCCGGGTATTTATTGGTATTGGTACATGCCGCCGGGTATTCTATTGGCGATGGTACAGGCCGCCGGGTATTCTGTTGGCGATGGTACATGCCGCCGGGTATTCTGTTGGCGATGGTAACATGCCGCCGGGTATTCTATTGGCGATGGACATTCTGCCGGGTATTCTATTGGCGATGGTACATGCCGCCGGGTATTCTATGGCGAGGTTTATGCGACCAGGTATCATATAGCGATTGTACATTCCGCTACATCTATGGCGATGGTTCTTACCGCCGGATATCTATAGCGATGTCTTATGTCGTTGATTCTATAGCGATGGGTTATACCGCTATGTGCGTAGCACTGGATATACCGCCTACGAGCGATGGGTGCTGCTTGTGTACCGCTGGGGGACGATGGCTGCAGGTATTCTGCTATCTTGATAGCGAAGAGGTGTATGGCATATTAATTTTGTTATCATAATTGTGAATAGTATGTGTGTTTTATAACGCATGTCATGTTTGGCGATGGGATATGAGTGTCGTATATCGTCAGATGTTTGACGATGTTATTGGGATGTTTATGTAGACGGTGGCATCGTCTTGGTGAATAATGCATCAGTTTATGTATTTGTTGTATGTTTGAATGCCGATGGTGAGCACGTGGTAGTGTCTGGGTCACTAGTTGACGAGACCATTACGCCGAGCAGATTGCTCGATGGATTATTGGATGCATTGTACAGGTGAGGGTACCGCATCACGTGTTACAGGTAAATATTTTTGAGTAATGATACCCTCCAGGTATACTCGCTGGTGGATGGCTAAGGCCAAGTGATTGGTGGTAAGAGTAGTATTGAGGAAACTACTCGCTTGTTGTTGTGATGTATGTTAGGCATGGGCACACCCACCCTGAGGGGGTGGAATAAGTCTTAAAGGATTATGATTGCATCATAGTGGAGCAAGGACACGGGTTGTCCATTGTGCTTGGTATTTTAGAGATGTGTTTGGGCGATGACCCACAACTCTAATGGGTTGTAAGGTATGGATACCGGAATGAGACGCGTATCACGTTGATAGGTTGGTATGAGCCTATGGGGCCAAAGAACCGTTAGCCAGGTATGTTGCAGCGCTTTGGTGTGATTGTGTTATCCTTATGTTGCTCGTTGGATTCGAGCTGGGTGAATCGTATGGTGATACAATGCGGGTATGGTAGACTTTTGTAGCCTCCTTGTGGTATGATGTTGAGACAGGAGGGTCTCACGGAGACGTTTATACGTCAAATGTTTTAGAGAGACTTGTTTTGGGCAGCTCAATTTGGTTGGAAATACCAACGTGAGTGTCAACAAGTCGTATTAGCTCTGGTCGAGCATCTTTGCATGTAGAATGCAACGGGGATTATAATTGGAATTGTGAGATATAGCTAGTGGGGGTAACACTACTATATTAATTATCTCTTGGAGAGATTTGGGTTGCACTACCATGGAGACAGCTGGCATTGGTTGAAAGTTGATTGAGAATCAACCGGGGTAGGCCCTACTAGAGTGTTGGACTAGGTGATGGCTTCAATACTTCGGTGTGATTCGAGAACGTGTTTGAGGAGACGTCTCCGGGGTAATGCTCAAGATCGTGTGGTACTATGGTATTAGTACAGAGCATTACTAGGTTGGGTATACATGGCGTATACGGGTTTCGATTTGGTAATAGTGGCTTCGATGCACTATTCTGAACCAGTTGCATATTTTTGTTCCGAGATATATTTTGGTATAAATATATCCAGTTCTCCGAACGGTGGTTTGAGGGTGGTGGAGGATCATGGATTCATGGATTTTTCCTTGAGAGGAAGGCGGTATTATGATACCTACCGATTGAATCTTTTGGGGAGATTCGTTGTTTTGTTTGTGTGGTGGTGAGTTGAAATAACACCCTTTGTTTTGGTTTGTCACCCCCATCATTCTCTGTGGGGTGAGAATAATCGAGGTTGACAGTCGGTTTTGGGATTTGGGTATGATTGGAGATACCCGAGTCTATTGCATTGAGTATGCATGTTGTGTTGTGTGTTATGCATGGCATGTATACCGTGTGTGTATATGAATGCCAACTTTATTTCGTTCCTTGTTGAACGTCGAGTTTGTATGCTTGGTTGTGATGAATCTCCGGTGTGAGATTATGGATCTTGGAGATTGGTAATCGCGGAATGGCACGAGGTATTCTGAGTAATGATCGTGAGGGTTGTTTGGACTTCCCCTGAGGAGGGATCGTCGTGTTTTGGAAACCATGGTAATTCTTGTGGATAATTCGATAGCCTTCCTGTTTTAGGATGTTGGATCCAAGGATAAATGAGGGATGGCGGGATTCGGTTTGTTTAGTATCATGGTTGACAAGTGTGTAGGAATGCAATTGTTTGTCTTGCATGTCCCTGTGGACTTGAGACTTTGTGGGGTCTTGATGGTGTGTCAGGACCAAGATATGATTTCTTGGAACACACGGTGTGTAAACATCCTCGGAGATGTGCTTTGTGTGGATCGGTGACCGGGGGTAAACCGATCCGGGTTGCAAGTGGTGCAACTACTCCTTTGGAGGGATGGACTGGGAAGCGAAAACCGGATTTTCTGTGAGTATACTGTTGTATACTAGTGGTCCCCATCATGACAATGCGGTCAAGCGTCGTGGGCAAGTGATGAATATCACGGAGTGATATCTATGTCAGAACCAAGGGAGATTTGGTTGATTCGTAGTCGTGGTGGACTGACTTATGGGACGATTCACATCGAGGTATGTTGTTATTTTTGGGTTTGTATGGATCTTGGCGTTTTGCTCTTTTAGGGCTTGGTGCGAGACTGGTATTCTCGCAGTTGTTAATTCGATTCTAATGTGGTCCACAAATCGGGGACTTTGTTGTTTGTGTAGTCCTGGTGGTACATGGAGTACACGGTGTGCAATTTCGAGGACAAATTTATTGTGGGGGATAATTGTGATGTACCGGGGATTAATGGTGTTAATCCCGGTGTGGTAGTAATCCTTGATGTATGTTTAATTGTGACAATTAGAATTAATTGGGCGGTTTTGGGCCTCCCGAGGTTGTTTAAAATCGGGCATTTGGGATCGTTGGATCCAAAAGGTTGAGATGGTATTCTCATTTGGTGGAAAAACCTATGAATTGTTTTTTTTGAAATTTGGAAAAAATGTCGGGATTTTGGAACACAGATTTGAAGGGGCCGTTTCGGGGGCAATGCTACATTCCAATGGGAATGCTATGTTTTTAAAATGGATGGTTGAGGCAAAGTTTAATAAAACGGAATTCCGGTTGAATTCTGGTTATCTTTTTAAACTTGTTTAAACAATATATTTTGGGTATTATGCATGCTTAGCGGGGGGGCTTTTATTTTGGTAATCGTCATGGATTGACGATATGATGGGGAGCTATGAACGTGCTTGGGCACGTGGTTGCATGCTTGTGTTTATTGTGAACTATCTATGTGTTAGCGCATAATTCATCGGGTCGTGGGAATCAGGCGAGTTTGGGGACGAACTACGGAAGCATAAGGTACGTATGACGTGCGAGCATGCCTATTATAAGTTGCAACTGTAAAATGCATGGTATGTGATAATTGCATTAAATGGGCATTGGAACACATGTGTGAGATGATTGCATTATATGGACATGAAATATGTGGCACGTGTAATTGCATCGAATAGGTATTGAAATGCATGGTGCATGATATTGCTATAAAATGGATACGATATGTATGGTAAATGGTATTTGCGTCAAATGGATTATACATTGGGAACCATATGGTGCCGCTATTGAGCGAGCAATGATTAGGGATGTTGTCGCCGTTGAGCGACCATCGGTTATGACGTCGCTATTGTTGAGCGTGCGCGGGGTTTGGAATGCCGCTATTGTGGAAGCGAGCAATGAAATAGGAACATGGAATCATTGGTTAGATATATGTGAGATCTACGGTCTTTTAATAATGATTTTACATATTGATTATGGAACTGGCATAACAAAACGATATTAGTTAATCTACGTGGCGATTAACTGGCTTTGGGAATTTGACGAGTTTGATTGTTTTGAGAACAGGGACAATACAGGGGATCCGGATGAGGGTGTTCCATCCAGGGAGTATCATTTAAATTATGGCATTTACACTCTGTAAATTATGAATTGCAATGTTATGATTGGATTGGTGGTAAGTATGCTCACCCCGTGTGGGGGCTGTCTCTGTTGGGGCAGGTGTTAAGTTGTTTTTGTAGCAGCAGCAGCTTTGGAGTTGAGTCGGTCTGTTGATTTGAGGTACTTCCAGGATCAGGAAGGAGGTACCAGAGCTGGTTGAATAAGGCATAGATCCAGAGCTGAGATCTAGCTGCACTTGGGAGGTGCTTCCAGGATTGATAAGTGGCCAGTAACGGTGCCTGGTAAAGTCTTTTATACATTAGATACACGCGTGTTCATTGGGGGCTCTATGTGAGTACATTTTACGGTATACGGAATGTATAATGGGCTACGACTCTTCTCTATTCATTTATGGTTTGCATGCAATTAAATGCGGAATTGCTAAATGAACTAAGAACATGTTAGTGTATTATGAGGGTGCACATGTTATATGAATATCTTGGTTGGGTTTGAATATTATGTGGATTGAATGCAAGAAATTTTCTGGATAGCATATGGGTTGCACTTGCATATGGTTTTCCCATGATAGTATGATATATGCACTAATGGTATGGCTTAATACACTAATAACGGTGGTGTAGGGCACGGGGGGTCCTACATCACTTCATTTAGCAACTCAATAAATAATTGTATGCTACTCATAAATGAAGAGAGAGAAAGGACATTGCCATTTTAAACATGCCATATACAGTAACAGTGCTCACTACGAGCATCAAATATGTATGCGGGTATCAAATGTATAAAATACGGTGCTCAATACCGTCACTGGTATTCCGATCCCTGGTAGCACCTCCAATCCATAGCTCGCTCATCTCCAAAGCCATCGAT
>CAJQUN010002634.1:0-24348 GCA_907163345.1 Haberlea rhodopensis | reverse complement strand
ACCATAAAGATAATGACGCCAAATCTTTAAGGCGAAGATGTAGCCGTCCTTCGTTCCAGATCATGGACTGGGTATCTGGTCTCATGAGGCTTCAACTGCCTCGAGCATAAGCCACAACTGCTTATCTTGCGTCAACACACAGCCCAAACCTTGCCAGGATGCATCCGTTTACAAGGCAAATTCTTATTCTCAGAAGGAATCACCACACTAACACTGGCGCTGTCGTCAAACGACGTTTCAATTTTTGAAGCTTTCCTTCGCAAGCTTCGGACCAAAAATGGGGACTCCTTTCTGAGTCAGCTGTGTCAGCGGCTTAGCGATTTAGAAAATCCCTCGACAAAACGTCGGTAATACCTGCTAAGCTAGGGAAACTCCGTATCTCGGGTACAGAGTGGGTGCTGCCCACTCCACTCCACACAGCTTCAATCTTCCTGGATCCAATATATCCCGCTGCTAGATATAACATGACCCAAAACACTACACTGCTGCTCAGCAGAACTCGCACTTGCTGAGCTTTGCATACAATTGATGATCCAAGGATCTGAAGTACTGTCCTAAGTGCCGTACATGATCTTCTTCGGTCCCGGAGTAGATGAGTATATCGTCAATGAAAACTATGACGAATTGATCCAAATATGGCTGGAACACCCTGTTCATCAAACTCATGAAACAGCCGGGGCATTGGTCACCCCAAAAGGACTAGGAATTCATAGTGCCCATACTAGTCCTGAAGGCTGCCTTCTGGACATCATCTTCCCTTACTTGAATCTGATGGTACCCTGACCTCAGATCGATCTTACTGTAGAGCCTCGTACCCTGCAACTGATCAAAAAAGTCATCGATCCTCGGAAGTGGGTACTATTCTTCACTGTAGCTTTGTTCAGTTGTCTGTAATCGATGCACAAACGCATCGAACCATCTTTCTTCTTCACAAATAAAACTGGTGCTCCCAGGGCGATACGCTAGGGCGTATATAGCCTTTATCAAGGAGCTCTTGCAACTGAATCTTTAATTTCCTTACTCCGCTGGTGCCATCCTATAAGGGGCACGAGAAATGGCAGACGTCCCCGGTAATAACTCAATCCCAAACTCGACCTCTCTCGTCGGTGGGAATCCGGGAATCTCCTCCGGAAAGACATCAGGGAACTCCACTACAGGCACATCCTCAACTCTTACTTCTTCTTTCTTTTCCGTAACATCAATGGCATATATGAGATATCCTGTATGGCCTCGTTCCAACAACTGCGCCATCTTGACAGCAGATATCAACGGAATCTTAGAGCGAGAACCATCCCCATAGAACGTCCATGGAATTCCCATATCAGATTTGAACCGTACAGTCCTCTGCCTGCAGTTCACAACTGTCTGATACCTGTTCAGAACATCAATGCCCAGAATGCAGTCAAAATCTGACATTCCCAGAACAATCAAATCTGACCTTAGTTCTTTATCCTCAAAATAAATGAGGCCATCGTAGACGATCCGATCAGTAATCATACTTCTTCCAGCGGGGTCGAGACTATAAGAGGCGTGGGTGACGGAGAAGTGCATATGTGGTGCCTTTCCACAAAACTTGTCGACACAAAAGAGTGTGACACACCTGTGTCGATCAATATAAAAGCAGGGTGCATAAATAAAAGACACGTACCCGCTATAACTTCCCCTCCGGAGCCGCTGAAGCCTGCTCCCTCGTCAATGCATAGACTTGCCCTTGAGGTTGCCCCATAGGCTGACCTCCATACTGTCTCGGCACGAATGGGTGGTCTATGCTGTGCTGTCCTATCCGCAGGCCTCCCCGCAGAACCCTGTTGACTTCCCCTGTTGGGACACTGCCTAGCAAAGTGGCCTTTGTCGCCACAAAACAATAACATCATACACAATCTTTCATCAGATGTGGTTGCCCACAAAGAGTGCATTGGACCTTCCCGGACCTGTCTCCCTGAGACTGCCCCCTTCCAGATGGGGCATCACTCCTTCGGTTTCCTTTCCATCTATTGTCGGGCCTCTTACCACTGAACCTTGACGCCGATGTGTTTCCTCTTGATTTGAACTGCTCACCCCTTGGCTTCAACTTATCAGAGTGGATTTCTGAGGGGGTGCTGTCGGTGGTACAACATCAGGGTATGCACCCACTCCCAGTTCGGCTAGCTCAGCCCGTGAGAGTGCATCGTCAAAGCAAGTAGGGCCATAAATAATCACCCTATCGTACAGCTCCGGCCTCAACCCTTCATGAAGTTCCTCATCTTTGCTTGAGTGCTCGTGGCGATGTGAGGGTACATATCTGAGTAAGGAGCAATACTGAAGAGCATAATCTGACACTGACATATTACCTTGCTTGAGGTGAGTAAATTCATTCATCTTCCTTAGCCTATCGTGCAGCAGCCGAGAAATAATCGATTCAGAAAGCGAGTTTCGAAACATTTTCCAATTAACTTCATGACCTTGAGCCCTTGCTCTACCACAGTGGTCTTCCACCACATTAGTGCCTTCTTGGCCAATTGGAACTCTGCTAACCGTATCCATGCTGTCTTCGCACATGGGGCTGCCAAAGATTTGCTCTATTCTTTCTAACCATTCCTCAGCTCGTTCCCCTGTTTCGGTTCCTTCAAAGGTTGGGGTCGGTATGCAAGAAATTGAGTTAGGCTTAGCTCCCCTGGCAACAACTGTTGTTCGGACGGTTCATCATCAAAAGCTGGCGGGGGTAGGGGATTCGTACGCCCCGCACTTGTATTGACGCTCACTGCGTCACCTACCTCCGCGTTTGGGCTTGCCATACTGCAACACAGGGTTAACAACAAGACCCAAAAGTGGTTCATATACATATCGTTAGAAAGCATAACATGTGAGCATAACAGTCATGTACTTCATATGCAACATATGCACACAAACATGTTTAAAAGTAAGCACCTAGCCAATTTATTGCTAGGGCTACCCTTCACTCTCGTTCCCGGGTTATCTAACCACTGCTCTGATACCACTAATGTAGGGTCTTCCTACATTAACATCAATTAGTACACATAATGGACAGAAATGCATTTATAACCTCTTAAGGGTTCCGATTGTAGCTTGAGCTAAGAATATTACAGGCCAAATAAAATTTCCAAAAGCTATTTAATTACATTCCCAATAATGAATGTTAAGTTATAGATTTATACTACTCCAGAGTAGAGACTATCAAAATCATGCATTCTATATTCATCTTGTTCCCTTTTAGCTCACCGCCTCTACCCGACCCTAGGCCCTTCGGTCCAAAGTGTGTACCTACAGGGACAAACAACATCGTGAGCATAAACATATTAACTTAACATGATATTAAAAGACATACAGCAATGCATACATCTTAGTTAAGTAAAAGTTATTGGTCGTTCTTCAACTTCTTTTGTTATCCCTGATTCTTATTCATGTATAAGGGCATCTTACTCCATTGTATGGCATCTTACCATAACATAACCGTCGTGTGACATCTTACCACGG
Organism: Haberlea rhodopensis; assembly: GCA_907163345.1. Taxonomy (NCBI): domain Eukaryota; kingdom Viridiplantae; phylum Streptophyta; class Magnoliopsida; order Lamiales; family Gesneriaceae; genus Haberlea; species Haberlea rhodopensis. The sequence goes on along the minus strand of CAJQUN010002634.1, from coordinate 20,874 downwards.
GGCATCTTACCCAATCATATGGCGTCTTGCCATATCATAACATTGTGTGACATCTTACCACGTGGGCATCTTACCCACTCACATACATTGGGTGGCATCTTACCACATGGGCGTCTTACCCAATCATATACGTCGTATGACCTTATCATAAACTTACTTATCATAAACATCATCATCATAAACGTCATCAAACATCATCATCGTAAACATCATCATAATCATCATCATAAACATCGTCATCATAAACATCATCATCGTAAACATCATCATAAACATCATCATCATAAACATCATCATCATAAGCTTCATCATTAAATGTAGAGTATGGTTTACCGTCCGATGCTCGTACGTTTCTTGGTACCTTAATTCCAAAAGAAGGAGAAATTGCAGAACTTTATCTCCTTGAAGTTGTGGGTACCTGGGACGGTTCTACATAACCATACAAATTGATATTAGAAGCTAAACAATAGCCCAATACCAAAAATTTAACAAAAATCATCATTTTCCTACTTTTGAACAGTGGCGATCGATCGCTCAAAACATGGCGATCGATCGCCTGATTTTTCTCTTAGCGGCGATCGATCGCTTAAAATGAGGCGATCGATCGCCTGATGCACATTTCGCTACTACTGGACGTTGGCGATCGATCGCGCCATTTGAGGCGATCGATCGCCTATCCTCATTTTTGTGTACTGCCTCTCGGCGATCGATCGCTGCTTTTGTAGCGATCGATCGCCACACCACCAGTGGCCACGATTTCACCATTTTTGTGTGCATTTTCCAAGCTTATCCTCATACCTTTCAAACCAAACTTCCTTACAACATCAACAACATCATAACTCACTAAAACCCACATAAAACACTTCAAAAATCATACCCCAAACATATATAACACATACCCAAAACAACCCACATAAATCATCAAAACTAACCCATTTCACACACCAAACATCTTGAAAACTTAAGGAAGGGTTCCATACCTCTTGTAGGCTCCAAATCTTAGCAAAGTTACACAAACACAAGCTTTGTGGAACTTTCCTTCTTCTTCTTTGGTGGATTTCGAAAATGGTGTGGGGTTAGGGTTGAGGGATGAAATTTGGGGGTTAAAAGAGTGATTGGTAAAGTGAAGTGAAGTATAAGAAAAGATGGGTAGTGGGATTAAAAGGGGTTGTGCAAAGTTAATTAAAAATTGTACCCCAAACTTAACATGATATATAAAATACTCCAACATGGTATTTTAAAAGCATCTTGACAAAAATGCACTAAACTTCATCTAAAATCACATCTTCCTCATATTTAATAATCAACACAATTTAAATCATGTTAACATCTTAATACCCACACATAAATCGTTATCACATGATTCATCATATACATAATTATGCCTTAATTGCAATTAATTAATATCGGGGCATCACACCCGGGACTACCTAACGGTTACCGAGCCTCAAAGTACCATCCTCAGCTACTCTGAATTTTGATGGCTGTCCCTGAAGTACCAATGATGACCATCTTTGAACCTCATCATCCGTTTTCTGAGCTCTCCTGATATTTTCATAAATCTCTGGCTCTGCCAATAAAGTCGATACCCGTACCGGCGATGCATCCACATCGAAAGCATAGCCTAGATGTCAGTAAGAAGTCATCATTGCCGATAAATACATGGCGCCCTCAGCAGTACTCTTCACCTTCCGACTCAAGGCGTCTGCTGTCAAGTTCACTTTTCCAGGATGCTACTCTCTATCTCACAGTCATAGTCCTTGAGTAAATCCATCCATCTCCTCTGTCGCAGATTCAGCTCCACCTAAGTAAACAAGAACTTCAGGCTCTTGTGATCCGTATAAATGGTAAACGACGTACCATACAAGTAATGCCTCCAAATCTTCAAGGCAAATATGATAGCCGCCAACTCCAAGTCATGGACTGTGTATCTAGTCTCATGCGGCTTCAACTGTCCTCGATGCATAAGCTATCACATGCTTATCTTGCATCAGAACACATCCCAAGCCCTGTAGTGATGAATCAGTGTATAGAACAAATCTTTTGTTCTCCGTCGGGATTACTAACACAGGTGTTGTAGTTAACCGGCGCCTCAATTCTTGGAAGCTTTGCTCACACGCCTCCGACCAATAGAAGGGTACTCCCTTTTGAGTCAACTGAGTCAATGGCTTAGCAATCTTAGAAAACCCTTTGACGAACGTCGGTAATACCCTGCCAACCAAGAAAGCTCCGTATTTCGGGTACAGAAGTGGTGCAGACCACTCCATCACAACCTCTACCTTCCTGGGATCTACCGATATCCCACTGCTAGAAATAACATGCCCTAGAACACCACACTTCTCAACCAGAACTCACACTTGCTGAGCTTGGCAAATAACTGATTATCTCTGAGAATCTGGAGCACCGTCCGTAAGTGTCTCACGTGCTCCTCCTCGCTCCGAGAGTAGATGAGTATGTCGTCAATAAACACTATAACGAACTGGTCAAGATATGGTTGGAACACCCTGTTCATCAAGCTCATAAAGACAGTCGGGGTGTTCGTCACTACGAACGGCATAACTAGGAACTCGTAGTGCCCATATCGAGTCCGGAATGCTGTCTTATGCACATCCTCCTCCCTGACCCGTATCTGATGGTAACCTGATCTCAAGTCATTCTTGCTATACAACTTAGTACCCTGCAACTGATCAAATAAGTCATCAATCCTTGGAGAGGATACTTGTTCTTCACTATGGCCTTATTCAGTTGCCGGTAATCGATGCACAAACACATCGAACCATCCTTCTTTTTCACAAAAGAACCGGTGCGCCCCAAGGCGATATGCTAGGGCGTATATATCCTTTGTCAAGGAGTTCCTACAATTGTTCTTTCAATTCCCTTAACTCCGCAGGTGCCATCCTATAAGTGGCACGAGAGATAGCGGACGTTCCCGGTACTAATTCAATCCCAAACTCAACCTCTCTAGGTGGTGGAAATGCTGGAATTTCCTCCGGAACACATCACAAACTCCGCTACCACGGGTACATCCTCACTCAACTTTTCTTTTTTCTTTCCGCCATGTCCACGGCATAATAAGATAGCCTGTGTGTCCATGTTCCAATAACTGGGACATTTTGATTGCCGATATCAACGGGATCTTCGCACGAGAACCGTTCCCATAGAAAGTCCACTGAATCCCCTCATCAGATCTGAACCGAACTGTCCTCTGCCGGCAATCCACTGATATCTGTTCAATATGTCGATACCCATAATGCAATCGAAGTCTGCCATACCCCACAATCAAATCCATCCGTCTTCAATTCATTGCCCTCAAATAAATGAGGCAGTATGCAAGAAACTGATTAGCAACAACACTCTTCCCAGGGCGTGTCGAGACCATAAGAGGCATGGGTAACCGAGACGTGCACATGTGATGCTTCTCCACAAAACCAACCGATACAAAAGAATGGGAGGCACCTGTATCTATCAAAATAAAAGCGAGGTACGTAAATAAGTGACACGTACCAGCAAACCTCCTCTGGAGCTGCCTCGGCCTGCTCCCTAGTCAGTGCATAAACATGCCTCTGAGGTGGTCCCATCGTCTGACCTCCCATTTGCCTCGGCGCATACTATTGTCTTTGTTTTACCGCTCTGTCTGAGGGTCTCTCCATGGTGTCTTGCTGTCCTCCCTGGTTAGGACAATCCCGAGCAAAGTGGCCGCTCTTTCCACATTCGTAGCAAGCAGGACATTCCCTTATCGATGAGGCCCTCCACAATGATAACATTTGATTCCCCCAAATCTACTCCCTTGTGTCTACCCCCTATTTGATTGTGTATTGTTCCTACGGCCCCCATGCGACGAAAATCCGATCGTCGACCATTGAATCTAGAAGATGATGAAACTCCTCTTGACTTAAATTGGTCACCTCTTGGTTTCAGACTATCATAGGTTGACTTCTGTGGGTCACTGGCGGTGGTATTGCGTCTGGATATGCACCTACTCCCAACTCTGCCAATTCAGCTCGTGTAAGAGCGCCGTCAAAGAAGTAGGGCCATTAGTAATCACCCTCTCATATAGTTCGGGCCTCAAACCTTTCAAGAAGTGCCTCATCTTTGCTTGAGTGTTAGTGGCGATATGAGGCACATATCTTAGTAATCTGTTACTGCCATGTTACTGCCATGTTGCCCTGTTTCAAATTGGTGAATTTGTCCTCTTTAATTTGTAGTCCTAAATAATCCCTAGTTGATTTCGTGCCCTTGAGCCTCTTGTTCCATTACAGTTGTCTTCCACCACATCAACGCCTTCTTGGCAAGTTGGAACTCCGATAATCTGATCCAAGCCGACTTTGCACTAGGGGCGCTACAAAGATCAGTTCCATTCTTTCCAACCACTCTTCGGCCTGTTTCCCAGTCTCAGTCCCCTCAAACATCGGCGGTCGGAATGCAAGAAATTGGGTCAAACTCAGTTCTCTCTGGCAACAATTGCTGTTCCGCCGGCTCTTGACCCAAGGCAGGCGGTGGTAGAGGATTGGTATGCCAAACACTTGCATTAACACTCACATCATCACCTATCTCAATGTTTGCTGCCATGCTGTAATAAAAAGGTTAGCTACCATACCAGAAACAATATATATGTTGCACCGTTAGATAACATGAATAGCAATAAACATGTTAGTATGGCAATTATATACACCAATATGCACTACATGCATAAACATGTTCATAAGTGAATACCTAGCCAACAAGTTGTTAAGGCTACCCTTCACTCATTCCCGTGTTCTCTAACCTGGCTCTAATACCACTAATGTAAGGACCCTAATACCTTAAGTGAAGATTTAGGTACAATGAGGACTAAGCATTTATAAATCAGAGTATAAAATTCGTGTTGAGGCATTGAGCTTCAAGGAATTACATGCCAAACTAAAAAATTACCAAAATGGATTAATTACATTCCCAGTTAAATGAATGTTAATCCTGTAGTTTCACACTACTCCTCAGAGTAGGGACTAAACAAAAGAATTCCAGTATCCTATCCAAAGCACTCCTTAAGCTCACTGCATCAATCCCGGTCCATAATCCTTTACGCCTCAAAATGTACCTACAAGAACAACCCCACCATGAGCATATACATCATTCCTCAACAAAACTCAACAATATATAAATAATTGCATGAAACATATATCCTGTATACTCCCTGAGTTGCCGCATTAACATACTTTCGTCGATTGTTCTTGTTTCATAACTCATGTACATAGTCATTAGTTCATAATATAAGTGTTTGACTCCGTATTTCATTCATATCCAACGATATCCATCGATAACTACTCATCCAAAACAACTAATCCGGTCTTGTTATAACAACGGTATTTTAGTACCCCTCGCTTCAACATATAGCGGCATCATGTGATATCCCTCGCTTCGACATGACAGCGGCATAACCATCGCTTCGACATGACAGCGGCAAATATCATAATTCCATCGCTTCATATGGCAGCGGGAAGTACTATATCATTCGCTCGAATATAACAACCACCGGAACAACAATCATTCTCAAACAGTAAAATACAAATTGCATAAACCCAAATAGCATAATCTCATCACCAATTGCTCGTACGTCTCACTACGTACCTGATAAGTGTATTTTATACACTTATATTTCCTCTTATTTTGCATGGTTTAGTGTTAGTTTTCGATCAGAATTACACTTTTGGTCTTGTTCTGTGTTGTTTTGCAGGAATCCAAGGAATTAAGCATTTTATCACTAAAAGATGATGAGAAACGCATAAATGTGACAGAATTCAAATTGGGTCTCAAGAGTTGAAAAATCGTGCACCAGGATAAAATACATGCTACACCCTAGCGCCACTTATGTAACAAGATTTTATTAAATATTTTTGGGCATACTGGGAGATTCACGCAGATAAAGAAAAGAAAGGAATTGACGTATAGGGAGACGCACGAGGGGCTGGAGATTTAATTAAAAAGGGAAGGAAAGAGACGTACAAGGAAGGAAGAAAAGAGATTGGCTTTGACCAATAACAAAAGAGAAGGAGACATGGAAAGGAAAGTGTGGGAATTATATTGGGCAAAAGAATATTCAAGTAAGAGGAGAAGATTGTATATGAGCATTAGTAGGGAATAAAATTTTTCTAATATTTTACCAAGGGATTGACCAATTAAAAGGAAAGATTAGAGAGGAATAGAAGGATTTTTTTCGGACGCAAGCGAGATATTTTATGAAAGGGAACTTGACGTAACAAAAGGGGGAAGCAAGAAGAGAAGGGAGGAGATTCACGTACAGGAGGAAGACAATTCACGTAAAAACCAAAAAACGTGAACGGACGGAAGAGGAAAGAAGAAGAGATTCAGTAGACGCGAGACGTGCGAGAGACAGTAGCCGAGAGCTAAGTAGAAGGGGAGGAGATCATTCGAGGCGGTGCGCTTACAACGAAGGGTTCAGATTTTGACGACGGAGAAGACGACGGCGACTACCGGGGACGGAGGGCCATCATCCAATCGTTTGATTATCTACTCCCTTATGTTGATGATGATTAAAGACATGTCTATGTGTTTATTTAATGTATTCATGAACTAATTTATGATTCTAGGGTTAGACGGATCTTGACTTGAAACTATGTCATTGGTTTTCATATGGTTTATTTATGTTTTCCTGTTCTTAATGCTTTTAATCTACTGGCCATGGATTGAATGATTCCATATTCGTGATCTATCACTCGGGAGAGGGGGTTGTGAATAAGAAAGAAGGAATTCGTATCGTGGTAGTTATATTGTTCGGAAGGCCTATAACTCCATAGAAGTCGTCAAAGGAATTACCGCGCTTTTACAATTGTTTGATAATTAATCTTAGATAGGGATATCAAGATTAATGTTAGATAATTACTTCTGCTTAACACCCGGGAGGGGGAGTAGAAACAAATAAGAATTCTCGGCTAGTAAACTAGGAAAACACGACATAGTGGATAGTTGAGTGAAGTCGAACCTCTAGAATCCGTTCTCATTGATTTTCTCCACTTAAATTTCCATCTTGTTAATTTATTATTCTATTTTCGTAGATTAATTTAATAAATATTGCTCTCGATTATCTAAATAAAGTCGAGACTATTCTAATTACAGTACTTGGTGTAACTTAATTTCAATCCCTGTGGGTTCGACATCCGTACTTTCAAATTCCTATACTAAAACTTGACACCGTACACTTGCGGTACGTTTCACACGCAACAGTACCTTTCTTCCAAAAGTGGAGATGTCGTGGAACTTTATCTCCTTTGTTGTGTGGCCACCTGTGATGGTTCTACACATTCACACAAACCAATATTAGAAGCCAATAATAGTCCGATACCAAAAATCCCACAAAAATAACCAAAACATCACTTTTTGGTGACTCGCGATCGATCGCCACAAGGCCCCGATCAATCGCGAGATCACACTGCCCGAACCAGAAAATTCTGCTCTCGGCGATCGATCGCCACATTTGGCGCAATCGATCGCGAGGCTTGCCGATCGATTGCCCAAACATGGCGATCGATCGCCGAATGCCCCTGGAGCGCACTGCCTGCCCGCGATCGATCGCCAAAAATGGGCGATTGATCGCCGCTACCTGTAACCCGATTTTTCACCATTTTTACACCTCAAACTCTTCCCAATCCATACCAACACATATACCATCAAACCAACAATATATAAACACCATAAACCTTCAATAAATACCTTAATACAACCAAAATCTAACACCCAACCAAAACAACACCAACCGAAAACAAACCCATTTAAAAAATTCAAAATACCAACTAAAATCAAAACCAAACACCATAAAAACAATAAGGAAGAATCTATACCCCTTTTTAACTCCAAATCCTACTAAGAATCTTACAAATGGAGTTTTTGCAAAGATTTCCTTCCTCCTTTTTAGCCACAAACATGAATGGGGTTTTGGGGTAGGGTTGGGAGAGTTATTTGGTAAAGAGTGGTGGAATGGGTGAGGTAGTGGGGTATAAGTGGGGGATTAATTAAAACATGTACCCCACAAATTAGCATGATGTATAAAATATCCCAACATGATATTTTAAAAGCATTTTACAAAAATGCACCATAACCTCAATTAAAATATGCTTCACCAAGAATAATCTTTATCCACCACAATTAAGCCATGCCAACACCCAAATTCCCAACATGATCACATGCACCCTGAAATATATTACCATATCACATCCACATGTGACTAAGCATCTCCCATATTAATTAATTCCCACAAAAATTAATTAACACCAAAATTACCACATAAACATAATTAATGCCCCAAAGCATATACTCATTTCGGGGATATCACATATGATGACATTGATTTATTGAATTTCATGTAGCACCATCCCAGTGGACATGTCAGAGAGGAGGTTAAGCAACAACTCCTGCTCTTCTATATTTTGAAACATACAATATATACGTGTGAATGTACGAGTATTGATGATATAGATATGATGTACATATGCGATGCTTGTATGTATATTATTGAGGTTTGGATTCTATTGAGTCATGATGCTGTTGAGGCAAGAGATGAGACTGTTATAACGAGTGGACGAAAAATATGATATGTGCTGCTAATATGAAGATGTGAAGACTGAGTAACTGACATACATATGACTCGTTATAACAGGATGATGAATGAGACATGTCATGACATATTAGTATATTGTGATTTGATATATCTATAGGAACAACCAATGTGGAGTATTTCAATGCATGAAATACATGAAGTATTTTCAATACAATTTATGCATTTATGTAATGTTGGGTTATATTTATCATCTATATACTCATGATGTGCAGTTGTTCTGTAGGAACTTTTAGGCATGGGAGGCCGGGATTGTGAGTCAATCTTTCGCTGCTAAAAGATGGACTGATCAAAATTAAAGCACATTAGAAGTTTTGATGCCTATATGATGTAACTTATGTTATGTAAAATATTTAGTGGAATAACATAATAAGTAGATGTAGAAAATTTTGATCAAAGTATTTGAGGATTAAGATGATGAGGCACCACATTTAGTGGTATCAGAGCAGTGACTTAGATAACTGGGTTGTACGATGGGTAGAATAAGTGGACTAGTGAGATGAGTGTTTACTTATAAGTATATTTATGCATTTTAGGCAGTGTAATGTGTTATACTGACATGCTTTACTTGTTGAGTGTTGTTGTTAACTCTTGAATTGCAACATGTCAGCTAGAATACCGATGAACCCCAAGACGAAGTGGGGATGATGTGAGTGTGAATGTTAGTATTGGCCACACTGCTTTACCACCACTACCAGTAGGTCAATGCCAGTGGAATATGTATTGTTACCAGGGGAACTAACACTGACTCAGTTCTTAGGCTTTCAACTGCCTCGATTTGAAGGATCTGAATCTGGTGAGCAAGCTGAGGAATGGTTGTAGCGCATTGAACATATATTTGTATCGGTCCCGTGTGTGAAATCAGCTTGGTTGAGATTGACTGAATTCCAATTGGTCAAGAAATCGTCAATGTGGTGGAAAGCAACAGTAATGGAGTAAAAGCTCAAGGACAAATTGTTGATTGGGTTGTATTCCGAAGTTGATTACTGAGCCACCATTTCTCTGCTGCAGCGAGATAGATTAAGGAAGATGAATTTACAAATTTGAAACAGGGTACTATGAACGTGCCATATTATGCTTTGCAGTACTCATCTTTGCTGAGGTATGCACCACATATGCTGTAGATACTAATGCAAAAATCAGACATTTCTTGCGGGGACTGAGGTACGAGTTGTTTGATAGGTTATTTTTAATAACCCTGTGTCATTTAAAGAGGCACTGACCCAAGCAGAGTTGTCAGAAATAGGAATTGGTGCTTACAGAGAGGTATGTCAATTCCAGAAACCTACTCCAGATAGGATGAAACCGAGAGGGGAATAGTTTAAATCATGAGGAGGTGCATCATCCTCAAGGTTCAATTGTAAAAAGTTTGATAACCGTAAAGATGGGGATAGATTCGGTAAAGAAAGTCTCAAGTGAGTAGTACTAGAGGACTCAAATATTACAATTGTGGAGGGCCACGTTTTAAAAGAGATTGCCCGAATAAAGATGGTATGATTTGCTTTGGGTGTGGTATGATAGGCCACATTGTTGAGGAATTATCCTCAGGCTGGAGAGCAACAGAATAGAGGAAATATATCTGAAATCACGGTGCTGCAGAGGAGGCAATTTATGCCTCGTAGAGTTGGAGTACAAATGACAAGGTTGCCCCAAGTTCAAGTGTATGCATTGAACAAGGAGCAAGCAGAGGCATCTCCTGAAGACGTGATAGCAGGTAAGTGTTGTTTATTTACTTACCCTGTTTTATTTTAATTGATATTGGTGCCTCTAATTCATTTATTGCAACGAGTTTTGTTGAGAAGTAATGTGATGTCCCCGAAATGATTAATTGTAATTAAGGCATTAATTATGTTTATGTGATTAATTATGTGGATAATTGATTTACGTGTTGAAATTAATTATCACGATGAAATGCTTAGTCACATGATAGGCATGACCCGGGGGGTTACGTTTCAAGGTGCATGTTATGCATGATAGAAAATGGGGTGTTAACATGATTTACTTGTGTTGATTGTTAATTATGAGGAAAGTATGGATTTAATGAAGTTGGTTGCATTTTTGTAAAATGCTTTTAAAATACCATGTTGGGGTATTTTATACATCATGTTAATTTTTGGGTACAATTTAATTAACCCATATACCCCACTATACCCTCCTTCCCTCACTTTACCCTTTCCATCTAAAATCCCAATTCATTCCCAAAACCCTTCCCATTCCCCATTTTCGAAATCCTCCATGGAAGGAGAAGGAAAGTTCCACAAAACTTGTGTTTGTGTGATTCTTGTCAAGATTTGGAGTCTTCAAGAGGTATGGAACCCTTCCTAAAGTTTTTATGAAGTTTGGATTTGAAATGGGATGATTTTGAAGTGATTTATATGGGTTTATTTTGTGTATGTATTGTATTGTGTTGGGGTATGACTTTTGAAGTGTTTTATGTGGGTTTTCGTGAGTTATGATGATGTTAGTGTTGTTGGAAAGTTTGGGTTTGTATGGTATGGGATTGAGCTTGGAAAATGCTCAAACATGGCGAAAAATCGCGCACCAGTAGGTGGCGATCGATCGCCTGAAATGAGGCGATCGATCGCCGAAGGCCAGTAGCCATTTCACGTAGCAGGCGATCGATCGCCTCAAATGAAGCGATCGATCGCCGCAAGGCAAAAAGTGTGGCGATCGATCGCCTCGTGCATCGATCGATCGCCGCTGTTTAAAACATGGCAAATGATGATTTTTGATGAATTTTTGGTATTTGGCTATTATTTGGCATCTAATATTGATTTGTATGGTTGTGTGGAACCATCCCAGGTGCCAACAACATCAAGAAGATAGAGTTCTTCAATTTCTTCACTTTTGGAATTAAGGTACGTAAGACGCGGCGTCACGGTAACATATTCTTACTCTATGATGATATGCAATAATCGTATAAGTATTTAAGATTTTTATGATGATGATGTATGATGAGTGAAGAGGATATGATGTTATGATGATGATTAGATGTAATGTTATATGTATGTTATGATGATGATTTTATGATGAGTGATGGATATGAGTTATATGATGTATATGATGATGATTATGATAGTAAGTTTAGATGATGATGTTATGATGATAAGATGAAGAGGATCTATGTCTATGATGATGATTATGAAAGTAACGATGATGTTTATATGATGTCTATATAATGATACGATTGGGTAAGACACCCACGTGGTAAGATGCCACACGATGTTATGATATGGTAAGATGCCATACGATAGGGTAAGATGCCCACGTGGTAAGATGCCACACGATATTATGATATGGTAAGATGCCATACGATGGGGTAAGATGATCCCATATGCACGAATGTGAATCAGGGTCAACAAAGAGAAGCTGACGAATAACCACATTGTTTACTTAACTAAGATTTCGTACATTTACTGTTATATTTTGTTATGATGCTTATATGATGATGATGTTATAAGATGATGATGCTATAAGAGATGATGCTATAAGATGATGATTCTATAAGATGATGATGTTTATATATGATGATGTTATAAGATGATGATATTTAATAAGATGATGATTAATCAATTCATGTCAAAACTATATGCATGGCTATGACACACAGGGACACCACAAGAGGGTTAATGCGATTAACCAGGAAGTATATGTTACCAATTATTTTCATGCATTTATTTATATGACATTTGCCTTACGATGTTAAGTAACGATGTACATGCTCATGATGGGTTGTTCCTATAGGTACACTCTTGGACCGAAGGGCCTAGGGTTGGGTTGAGGCAGTGAGCTAAAAGGAGCAAGACGCTTATAGGATACATGATTTTGATAGTCTCTACTCTAGGAGTAGTGTAAATCTATAGCTTTAACATTCATCATTGAGAATGAAATTAATTAGCTTGTGAATTTTATTTCGGTCTGTAATCTTAGTAGCTCAAAGCTACAACCGGACCCTAAGACGTTATTAATGCATGTTTAGTCCATAATTGGGTATTAAGATGATGTTAAGGTAGGAAGACCCTACAAGTAACATATGTGCTCGTCCTCAATGTTGATGCCTCTTCATGTTTCGACATCCACGAGGAAGAATGTGATGGCTGTGCATGTTGTGTATATTGTCCCATTCATTTTGAGAACAATATGTTGCGAACAGATTTGATTGTGTTATATATGTATGATTTTGATTGTATCATTGGTATTGATGTGTTGAGCAGATATCAGACTATTGTTGATTGTTGTTAGAAAACGGTTTGTTTTCGATCTGAACAGGGAAGTCAGTGGATCTTTTATAGGCAGGGATCTCGTCCAAAGATTCCACTGATATCTGCCATTAAAATGTCATGTTTGCTGGAACGTGGACATACATGGTATCTGATATATGCTATTGATGTAGTTGAACAGAAAGTAGAGGTGAGAATATCAGATATACCGGTAGTTGCAGAATTTATGGATGTATTTCTAGATGAAATTCCGAGTTTTCCTCCGAGTCGTGAAGTGGAGTTTGAGATTGAGTTACTACCAGGTGTTTCTCTCTATTTCTCGAGCACCGCAAAGAATGGCACCAACAGAACTGAAAGAATTAAAGATTCAGTTGCAAGATTTACTTGATAAGTGATACATACGTCATATTGTATCGCCTTGGGGTGCTCCAGTTCTATTTGTGAAGAAAAATGATGGATCAATGCGGTTGTGCATTGACTTATAGACAATTGAACAAGGTAACAATTAAGAATAAATAAACCCTCCCACGTATTGATGATTTGTTTGATCAGTTACAGGGATTTAAGATCTAAGAAGATAGATCTGAAGTCAGGGTATCATCAGATACGAGTTTGGGAGGAAGATATACAGAAGACAACATTTAGAACATGACATGGGCATTATGAGTTCTTAGTGATGCAATTTGGAGTGATCAATGCTCCAGCTATCTTCATGAGCTTGATGAATTGGGTATTTCATGTTTACATGTTCAACATTTATGAACAATACTACAAACTTTGCGAGATAATCATTTGTGCGCTAAATTCTGTGAATGTGAATTTTGATAGACAATGTAGTATTTCTTGGTCATGTAATTTCTAAAGAAGGAATATCAGTAGATCTGAGGCCTTATTGAATTGGTCTGCACCTACTTTTGTGCCCGAGATCTGTAGGTTTTTGGGTTAGCAATGTATTATATCGACGTTTTGTTGAAGGATTTTCAAAGATTACTAAATCATTGACAAAATTGACACAGAAAGAAGTACATTTTGTATGGTCTGAGGCTTGTAGCAAAGCTTTCAGGAGTTGAAACATCGGTTGATATTTGCTCCGGTGTTTGTAATTCCTTCAGAGCATGGAGAGTATGCCTTGTACACTAATGCCTCATTGAATTGATTAGGTTGTGTATTGATGCAAGAAACATGTTCTAGCAGCATATACAACAAGACAGTTGATACCACACGAGATAAGATATCCCGTGCATGATCTCGAGTTAGCTGTTATAGTCTTTGCATTAAAGATTTGGCGACATTATTTGGTACATCTCTTACCATATATACTGACCATAAGAGCTTGAAGTTTCTGTTTACTCAAGATGAAAATATGAGACAGGGGAGATGTATGTATCTTTTGAAAGATTATGATTGTGAGACTGAATACCATCTAGTCGAGCTAATTTGACAGCTGATGCTTTGAGTCGCAAAGTTAAATGCACTGCTGATGATGTATTCAGTTATCAACATTAATGGTTTTTTGTTGCCATTTGGGATATGATTTCGATGCATCTGTATCACCAGTCAGAGTATCTACTTGTTGATCAAACCTGATATATTTGACAATATCAAAAAAGCAAAGAGATGGATGATGAGATCCAAAAATGGAAGACACTAATAGATGAATGAATAACATCTAACTTCAGAATAGCTCGTGATGGTAGTCTTAGATTGGGTGACCATTGGGTAATTCCATCTACTTTTGGACTACGCCAAGAACTGTTACGACGTACTCATTGTAGTCAGTACAATATATATCCAGGATGAAAGAAGATGTATAAAGAGCTGTATACACAGTTTTGGTTGAAACGAATGAAACGAGATGTGATCGAATTTGTGAAGAGATGCTTGATTTGTCAACAAGTGAAAGCGGAAAGATAGAAGCCATGAGGTGAATTCAAGCGTTTAGAAATTCCAACATGAAAATTGAAACATATAGCTATGGTTTTTTACCCATTTGCCAAGAACTCCTTCTGGATTTGATGACATTTGGGTAGTGTTGACAGATTAACCAAGGTGGCTCATTTCATACCCTACAATATGATGACATTTACATACCTAAGGATGTCTCAGTTATATATTCGAGATGTCGTACGATTGCATGGCCTTCCGGTTTCCATTATTTCTGACCGAGATCCGAGTTTATTTCTCATTTTTGGGAAGGTTTATAATCAGATATGGGAACTGAAGTAAGATTGAGTACATCATATCATCCTCAGACAAATGGTCAAACAGAGCGTACTATACAGTCGCTTGAGGATATGTTAAGAGCTTGCATCTTAGAGTTTGATCGATCATGGCAGGGTTCGTTGCCATTAGTAGAATTCTCATATAATAACAATTATTAGGCAGCATACGGATGGCACCATTTGAGGCTCACTATGGAAGACGATGTAGGTCACCCTTGTGTTGGGATGATCTGGGCAAAACAATTATAAGTGGTCCTAGGAATGGCAACGGGTCGGGTATGGGACGGGTTTAGCCAATCCCAGGACCCCCCCTCTACACATAAAACCTGGACCCGCCCCGCCCCGCTTAGATCCGCGAACCCGGTGGGTTTACCCGCCCCGCCCAACCCCGGTTCAAGTTTTTTTTTTTTTTTTGTTAAAAAAAATTTAGCTAGAAATCAATTTTGAAACACAAAAGTTGAGTTTTGTGATTAAATTTATGTTTTCTCTCTAGTAAATATATAATAAGCATTGCAAAACTATCTTTAAACTACTAAATATTTATTAATTTGCTCTTATTTTCTTCAAAATGTCCAACTTCTTTAACATGAACACATGAATTTTGATATAAAATGAAATAATGACACTTTATTGTTCAATTAAAGAAGTAAAATGTATAATCAATATCATTTTTTTAAAAAATTAAAAATGTATTACGGGGCGGGTACGGGGCGGGTTCGGCCAATCCCAGGACCCGCCCCACCGGAGCGGGTTCATTGCGGGTCCGGGTTTGGACCCGTCCCATTGCCATCCCTAAGTGGTCCAAATATGATACGTAAAATGATGAGAAGGTAAATTTGATTTGACAAAGGTTAAAGGCCGCGCATGGTAGACAAGCTGCGTATACAAATAAGCGACGGCGATATTTAGAATTTCAGGTTGGTGACAAAGTGTTTTTTGAAAATATCGCATTTTAAGAGTGTTGTCCGGTTTGGTAAGTGAGAAGTTTTCACCAAGGTATATTGGTTCATCTGACGTGTTACAGCGTGTTGGTACATTGTCATATAATACCGTTTGGCATTGCCACCATCATTGACTTGTATCCATGATGTATTTCATGTATTAATTGATAAGTGCCATTTTGCACTTATATTTGCATATGTTTCTTGCTATTTTTTTTATAGTGATTCGTGGACGATTTTACGATTTGGGTTGTGTTTTTGTATAATCCAGGAATCCAGTGAAAGTGCAAGGAATACCCGAAAACCCCAATATTATTGACTGAAAGGTGGAACTGGGACAAAACAAGCCAAGACATTGGAAAGATGGTGAACAGAGTTGAATTGGGAAATTTTGAAGTATGCGATCGTTCCCAGGCTGAAGAGATAGATCGCTTCAAGGCAGGAATGTGTGGAAAATGTTATACAGAAGACGATCGACCGCCACAAAGAAGCAATAGATCGCATCGGGCAGAAGGGTGAGGCGATCGATCTCAACTCAGAGAGATTGATAGCCATAGAGAGAAAAGTCGAAGAGATCGAACGCCATGGACATAGCGATCGATCGCCAACAGAGTTCTGCGTGAGAAAGCTTCATTTTTAAGTTGTGGGCTATTTTGGTCCCAGATTTTGATGAGCTCGGATTTCTCTCTATAAAAGTGAGTTTTTGCAGCAAAGAGGGACTTTTATCATCTGATTTTTACCCTAAACTTAGGAGAAGCCACCACATACAAGTTGGATATTCAAGCAATGCAGCTAGAGATGGAAGATCGGATCAACGCAAGAGTCAACGCCTAGCGATTTTCTGTATTTCTAAACTTTGTTTTGGTTTATTATTCAAAGTTTAATTGTTTATTATGTTGTTTAATATGATAAAGCATTGTTCTTGCTTTAGTATGCTAGGCTAAGTTGTTTATCGAGATTATGGGATCTTTTGTATGAATCCACAATTTTAATTCTAGTTTTTGGTTGAGTTTTTGCTATATTTGTGTTTGTGTTATGGTTTTAATGATTTTAAGGGATTAGCTACCCTTTGAATGATGTTAGTTTTCAATTGAGATCGAGAGATAATACGGAATAAATAACACATACTGTGGCTTTCAGAGCGAGATAGAGAGATGATTCAAATACATGTGTGAGCTATAGTATATAGTAATCGAAGGGTAGGAGTTTTCATAAAGCATTTGCAATATTAACTTGTTAAATAAGTGAACGAGAGTTACTTACTGCAAATTGGTATTATAATATAGCTCGAGAGAGTATATTAGATATAACAGAAAAACTTGTCACCTTAGATGCATTAATATTGATTAGAACTAGTAGATGAATTGTGGGGGATTACTTAAGTGAACCGAAGTCTCGATATTTATCTCTATTGTTTAGTATATTTTCTCTTTGTGTTTCGGTTATTTCCTAAATTTGAGTAATTTAGTTATCATTCATAACAATTTCGTAGGCTAAATATAGTTAAGCTAATTGAATCTGGTAATTACTATTAGACTGTGGGTACGAAATCTCTACTTTCATATCATTATACTAAAACTTGACACCGCGCACTTGCGGTATAATCGTGACACACTAGAAAAATAATTGTTTAAAATAAACGCGATCAAGTTTTTGGCGTCGTTGCCGGGACTAGTTTAAGTAATATCATAAGAGATTAATTGATGTAGTTTAGGCCATTTCTTTTTATTATTACTTTTGTTAAGTTTTATAATATTCACTACTACTCTTTCTTTCTTATTTTTGTCTTTTGCAGGTAGTTGTCTTCGTGGTGCATGCTATGGAGTGACGAACCTATACTAGAGTCACTTGACTTAGAGATTAATGAACTTTTCGTAGACTTCGAAGAGAAGCTCGAGTGATGGCTTAGAATAATCAAGGAGGGAATGGTGAACGTGAACAATGAAACGAGGAGGTGCTAATTACACGATCATTGATGGACTACGCACAACCCTCTTTCCAAGCAACATGTCGAGCATAGCTAGACCGAGGATTCATGCTAATAACTTCGAGATCAAACCTGCCATAATTAATTGCTTCAACACTCGGTGCAATTTGTAGGATCGCCTACTGATGATCATAATGCTCATATCTCAAACTTCTTGGAGATTTGTGATACCTTCAAGTACAATGGTGTTGTCACTGACGACGCCATCAGGTTACGACTCTTTCCCTTTTCATTAAAGGACAAAGCTAAATCATGGTTGCATTATTTGCCTGCAGGTTCTATCATTACATGGGATGTGATGGTGCAATTATTTCTGTCCAAATACTTCCCACAATCAAAGACTGCGAAGATGCGGAATGACATCACTACTTTCATGCAACATGATCCGAGACATTGTACGAGCTTGGGAACACTTCAAACTTATTGAGGAAATACCCACACCCTCACCGGGCCTTCCCATCTGGCTTCAGGTACAAAAGAACACCGGAAGACACATATACACTTTTGGAGGGGATGGCTACTAATAGCTATCAGTGGCAGTCTGAAAGGAACGTGCCAAAGAAGAAAGCTGGAACTCATCAAGTGAGCGTAGTTACTGCTTTGGCCACCCAAATTGAGGCATTAAACAAGAGCTAGACATCATGAGCATGACAGTGATGAAAGCTCAGTGCTTACTTGTGACCTATGTGGAGGCAATCATCCGAGCGTTGAATGCCAAGCAGGCAACCCATTCGTTCCACCTAATGATGTTGTGAAGTATGTAGGAAGCCGGCCACTAAACAACCCCTACCCAAATACATACAATACGGGGTTGAGGTATCATCCGCAACCACCACCGAGTTATCCACCAAAGACGAGCATGGAGGAGCTACTGACCAAATTCATATCCTCAAACTAAACAAGGATGGATAATCAAGAATCATCTATAAAAAACTTGTAGATTCAAGTAGGGCAATTGACACCATCTTGGCTGGAGAGCACAAGGAACTCTACCGAGTGACACAGAGAAGAATCCAAGGGAGCAAGCCAATGATGTGACCCTTATGAGTGAAAAAGAACTTGGTGACGAGAAGGAGACTGAAAAGATTGCAATTAAACAAGAGGAGAAGGAGCAACCACACAACAAGGGTAAGTCCACTGGAGCCACCATACCTATCACACCACAAGAAAAATGTACACATTTCTCCTCTCCCATTTCCTGCAGCAATTATAGGGCGAAGGTTGATTCAAACTTTGCCAAATTTTTAAACATGCTTAATAATTTGCATACAGATATACCATTTATTGATGCGTTACGAGAAACGCCAAATTATAAATTCTTAAAGAAGATGTTATCGGAAATTGGGAGAGCACGAGTTGTCTTTTTGACTGAGGAATGTAGTGCTATTGTGCAAAAGAAATCGGCCACGAAGTTAAAAAGATTCAGGGAGTTTCTATATTTCTTGCACTATTGGACCTATTTCTTCCATTAAATCGTTATGTGATTTGGGTGCTAGTGTTAACTTAATGCCTTTGTCTATTTTTAGACGACTTGGACTGGGAGAGCCGAAGCTCACAAGGGTGGTGTTGCAAATGGCGGACAAGTCTATCACCTACCCACTAGGAATCGCCAAGGATGTGACAGTCAAGATATATCAATTCACTTTCCCTGTGGCTTTCCTAGTGTTGGATATGGAGGAGGAAGTGAGCATGCCATTGGTTCTGGGACGCCCATTCCTAGCTACTACTGGAAGAGCCATCATTGATGTTGAAGAAGGGAAGTTGATCCTCCGTGTTGGAGAGGATCGGGTTACATTCAATATGTTTAAATCTTCAACACATGTACACAACGAGCATGATTATCTAAAAGTTAACTTGATTGACACTTTGCTTATATATATGGTGCAAGGTACTGATGAGGTGGAGGTGAAGACCGAGCTAGAGATTGAAGAAGGGAAGAGCCATGACATGGTGAAGCCAAGGAAGGCAAAGAAGCAAAAAGATAAAAGGACGTTCATGAAGGGAGAGACAGTATAATTACATAAAGCGCAACCACCTCGCATTTTCCAAAGCAATCGAAGGCTTCATGGGTTGGACCATCACTGTTACTAATATATACTCGCATGGAGCCATTAAGGTAAGTGATCATATTCTAGGCACTTATGTCATTAATGATGAGAGGTTGAGGCATTACCCAGTTGATTACGGAGATTCATGCTCCACAAACGATTCCAACCTTTGAGGAAATGTGGTAATAAATCCAGCTTGAGACTATAAATCAAGAACTATTTATTTTCCTTATCTCCATTTTGATTTTATTTCTAGTTGGTTTGCATTTCAAATTTATTTATTTGTGTTAACTCAAATTTTTATCATACTCTCACCAATGATGAAGAAGCCAAGGATGAGGGTGACGCCTACTGACGGTCGTTACCACAGGTATTTCGTTGTCCCTAATTTTCAATCTTATTACATTGAATTCAATGTAATATTTAAGTTGTGGAAGAAGTAGTGAGTCGTTGATTGATTGTTTTCTCTTGAGCTGTGAATATTTAGTTGAGTATTGATCTTGAATTATCCTATGTATACGATCAAATGTGCGTAAAAAACACTTAACATTTGTATTTTTAGCTTCATCGTAAAAAGTGGTTTGTGTAAATGTCATACTTATTTGTCTGAACAGTATTGAGACTTAGATGAGTTTCGTTGTTGAGGAGCATCAAGGTAGCTAAGAGTTTCAGTGAGTATGGAAGGTTTGCTGAAGTGGGTTTTTTACAAAGGATTGAACAAAACAAAACAAAATCTCTAATGCAATCCTTCCATTCGATGGAAGAATGAGAGACATATAATGATTACACATACATTCAAATTTTAAGAACTAAATCTTGTGCACTTTTTCTGTTTATTTTTTTGATTT
>CAJQUN010002633.1:0-24349 GCA_907163345.1 Haberlea rhodopensis | reverse complement strand
ATAGATGATATGACAGACACAAGCATATAATCAAGAAACTAAATACCTGATGCTCAAAAAATGGGTAGTCTAGATAAATATCAAAGCGGCGTGCAAATGTTATATTGGTGGAAACCCATTTGACAGAGTAAGTCATATCCAACACTCTTCCCTCTTCGAGTGGCTTGGGAACTTCTTGAGTGAGATTGATGTGAATGATCTGCGAGCACATATATTCAGTTTGAAATAGAGTACTTGCACGTGGAACATAAAAAAATTACTGTGTGATACAGACAGCTTCTCATTGGACCAACCTGGTTTTCGTTATATTTGATTGTCAGATTCTTATGAGTAAAAAGCACATGCTTTGTATCACGAGTTCTATCAGGAAGCACCTCACCAATAAAACCTTCATGAATGAAGTAAAATCAATCACAGTATAACATAAGCAACCTATTAAACTTTTGAAGATTAATAAACATACCCCACAATGGCAAATCATCTTATCGCCAAAGAGTCATGCACACACACACAGAACAACACGGTTAGAAAGGAACATGAGTAAGAGTGCACAATATTAAAAATATTCTAAGAACTGTAACGAATTTAAAAAAAACAAAAATTTCTGACAGACTCTAAAATCATGGGACACTTACCCATAAAAAATTCAAACCAGTATAAACTGTCTACAGCTTCCCTAAACTTTTTAACCTTAACTGCATCCAGTTCAATCTCACAATTGTAGTCTTATCAACATCTCCTGCGAAAAGAAATTGTAGAATGAATTGGCCAAGGTTCTGGGAGACAGAAGATTGTGACTAAATGAAATCCAGTTTAAGAATATTACTCTTGAACTTTATATCAATTTGGCTATCTATAAGTTCATTCCCACCAAGAACCTCGCCAAGCCCACCCCACTTGTGAGCTGCATTTTCAGATGGCCGGCAAAATGGGAGGCTGTAATAATTGTAGGTTTCCTGGGGATTGTTAAATGGGCCAACCTTGTTTACCCATAGAGTGACGGCATCACCGGCTTGATACTGCATGTTTTGTGATGTCAACATTTAAAACGACAACATAATCAATCTGTATATCACACAATTGAGAAATCAAATTTTCTCAAAGTGAAACTCAACACAAAGGCATAAACTTTATGATGAAATCGGACAGCATATACATGTGTGTATACAATATAGAAATTTAAGAATCATTTCGCAAAAGAAAAGGCAATGCAAACGAGAAATCAACATAGAAACAAAATTAGCAGTAAACTGCATGTAAGCACACTAAAAGAAACCTGTTGAACGTCAAGCTGACGATTAACATCCTTCTTACCCAAAAAAGGACAGAAATTTTGAAGAAAAGGGAGGAAAAGATAATAGTCCTCGATTATTATAAGTATTCAACTCATCTGGATTCTGTTTGGGGGGAAGGGGGAGGGACAACAACGTTACTTACTTCTCCCTATATCAAATTCCTTTTCTCGCCAGATACTTTACCACTTGTACAGAACTATGAAACCCATCAACAATCAAATTCAACCAAAATCAGTTGGGAAGCAATCAAATACCATTACACCCTACCTAAAGATCAATTGAAATAACTGGGTACGCAACAAACAAAATAAATAATGAAGTTAATAAACTGACATATTTACCTTTCCAAGAGTGTAGGAAACAAGGAGCAGTAACGATATAATAAAGATGCAGAATGTTCGAACGGCGTAGCACATAGCTTGAATTTATCGGTGATACGAATATTGCTGGATCTGAATCAATATTACACGAAGGCCAGAGATCAAATTTTTCTTTAATTCTCCAGTAAACTTCTGGGTAAATTTAGATCTCAATAGGAACTGGATTTTCCGACGAGATATAACGCATAGATTAAAAACTCAATAATCTACCCTTCTTTTTGGATCTGAGCAAAATTCTCACTATATATACATACATACAGAGACAGAGTATGTCTACTAGATATCTTGGGTATGCTTTAATTTATTTGTAAACACTCGCACCAAGGCAATGTCATTGTCGGTAGGATCGAACAACCCTATTAGTACACACAGTCGCACAATATAAAAAAAATTAATTAATTAACCCAGATGATCAACTTTTTATTTATTGTGATAAAGTCCTCCAACCATCCAAATATTTAACACCAGTCCACATTCTCACCAACGTCTCCAAGCTCTTGATGATAAATTGATAATACGGAATCAACTCATTTTGTATATTATGCCCTAGATAATGATTATGAATCTTGTTCACTTAACTACGTCTAATATGTTCTTGCATTATATAATCAGATTTTTGTATCATCTCTATCAAACCCAAAACATTTATGCGTTATCGTCATATATTTTCTCCTTCTTTCCTCGAAAATCAAGATTTTTTTTAGATAATGTTTTCAACACAACAATAATTCTCACAATAACTTTTTCTTTCTCCTTAATAATTCGATCTTGTATGCATTTATCAATGGTCACATTTTTTGACAATCTATTTTCCAAGTCAAACCACATAGTCATATTGGTTAGATGCTCATTTGTACTTCACGAGTCTTCAATTTACTGCTAAGATATTTCCAGCCTCTGTAACCCTCGTTAACTAGTTGACTTGCACTGTATTTTGTGTTAAACAACTTATAACAAAAATAGAACACTCTACCTTTATCCATTGAATACACCAACCATCTTCTATCTTGTTTTCTCATCATTTGGTAGTCTACGTATGTAATATTCTTTAGAAAAAAGTATATTATTTTCATCCTTGGGAACTCAACATCGTTAGTCCTACTTGGACATTTCTCTACTAATATATCTCTTAATTTTATATCGATTTCTTTCCAGAAACCTGGATCATAAGAAATGAAAGTCATTTATCCAACTCATTAAATCGACATTTTTGGACTATTTACGAGTATCTCCACAATATTTTCCTCAATTTCATTTTCTTGTATCATAACATTATTTTCTTTTAATGTCATCACATGTGTGATATCCGAAAATTATTGCGCTCATCCCGAAGTGATTATAATCCTTAATGGATTTTTATTGAAGTAATTACGGTGATGAGACTCCCGATGATCTTAATCCGGTATCGGGGTTGTTGGATCCAAGGGTTGAGATTTATTCTCATTGGGGTGTTTAAAACCTTGGAATTGTGTTGGTAGTGGAATCTGGAGTCTGGAAACTTTGGATTGAGGTTTATGATGTAATTCAGTGAGTGGGAGATAATTATTGAAACACGTGATTTTTAACGAGTTTTGATGAGAGTATTTACAACTCGGGTTTTTGGAGCCTTGGCAATATATATACCAAATGGACTCGATGTTCAACCATTATCTACTTCACGTTTCCCCCTCTCTCCACGTCTCTCTCCTTCCCTCTCCCTAACCTATCCCCTTTACCTTTCTCCTCCCATGGGAAAATCGATCGAGGCTCGATTTCGGAGCGAGATTTCTCGAAGAGAATTGGGTAATCATCTTCCCCTGGCATTTATCTTCGTTTTGATTGTGGTTTTGTAAAGTATGGTCATGTTTAGTGTTGTGTTTGAGTTTTTGAATTTTAGAGATTTTTGGTGGTTGTGTTTGAGAGAGTATTTATGATGTTTTTTGTTGAGGATTTGTGGTGTATTTGGTGTTGGGATGTGTTGTTTTGGGAGTTTTTGCTCGAAAAATGCTATTTTTGGCTATTACAGAGCTCGCCGATCGATCGAGCAAAAAACGACCGATCGAGGGCGTCTGGCGATCAATCGAGTGGTCTTGCCGAACGATAGCGCGCGATGCAAAAATTTATGTGGCTCTCGATCGATCGCGAGCTCTTGGATGATCGATCGAGAGGCGAGTTTAGTGAAAAAATTGTAGTTTGTCGTGGAATCGATGCATGCCTTGCCCGAGTCTTTTATATGATTAATCATTATGATTTGATGATGTATATGGATGTTGAGTACGTGCTTGGGTATGTGATTGTGTGCACGTAATTGATTATAAGTTATTAACTGTGTATAGCGAATAATTCACTGGATCTCGGGGCAAAGACAATGATTGGCTCTTGTTATTTGATTATAAGGTATGTATAACGTACGGGCATAGTTAAATATGCTATTGTCATTGGTAGATGAATAATATAAATGTTCCGATGAATTAGTATGTATTGTGAATTATGTTGGTGCCGCTGTTGAGCGAGCATGGAGTTGATGATGTCGTTGTTGAGCGAGCATTGGTTATGATGCCGTTGTGTTGAGCGTGCAAGAGGTTAGAGTGCCACCGTTATTGAGTGAGCGATGCGATACGATGTGATGAAATGGTGAAATCATTAAATAAAATATATGTGATTTCTGTAAATTATTATTAAATGATTTAACTATAATTGATTATGAAATCGACGGTTTGAGCATGTGAATAGTTAATCAATATAATGATTAATTGATTTTAAAATTTAATGATTTTGGTTATTGTGAGAACATGAATAATATGAGAGATCTCATATGATAATAGTACACACATTGAGTACTTTCTGACTTTACAGCTTTATCTTCTGTAAATTATGAATTGTGAGATTGATGAATTGAGAATGTGAGATTGGTGCATTGTATAGTGTTTACTCGTGCGAGTTGAATTATATTGGGAGTTGAGTGAGAAGAGGTTTAATGTCAAAAATTTTATACATGACATGTTAATGCTCTAGAAGCATGTATAAGAATTCCCTAATGATATGAATGTATGCACTAATGAATGTGATAATGCACTAATAGCGGGTTAAGGTAGCGATGCCTTATACCTTGTGTTACAACAGTTTCATGTTCTAAATCTCCACTCTAATATTACTTGATTCTTCACCAGCTACCTCTTGATTTGAAGTTTGTCCATTTTTATGAATAACAAATTTATTTAGGGCTCCGTTTTGGGATTACACTAAATTTTCTATTTCTTTTTTTTTCTTGACTTTTCATATCCAGATGGATAATTCTTACCCGTCATTTTAATAGCTATACAAAATTATTAGTAGATGAACAAAATGCTATTAATAAAAATCAAGTTATAGAACAATGTCACCTTTTGTGAGCCTTCAACTTTGAAGGTGTTGATGAGCTTTCAACTTCTCCAGAAACAAGTTGTCATAACAAATATAAATTTATGAGTATATTTTATAAAATATATTTACTGAAAAAATAAGGCAATCCAATCCAAGCTTATCGAAAAATAATGCAATTCCCAAACATTCTTTGATTAACACATTTCACAACTCACAAGTCACAACAACAAACATTATGAATCTATTATGGATTTACAATGAATCCAACGATTCAGGAAGCAGTAAAAATCAAGAATAATTTTTTTATAAGCCCGAGAGGTGGTGTGATTTAGGGAGAGCCAGAGCAATAAAAACAAGAAGAATTTACATGTTGAAAGCCAGAGATGTTATTCCTGAAGGGTTGTTTCTGTCGGAGAATGGCTTGCTATCTTAAATGGGTTCACTGATGTTGTCAAAAGTCGAGCTTTCGCCCCCGTAGCTCTATCTATAGAGCCCATTTATGGGGTCAATATATGTAACATTCTTTTTAATGTAATTGTATATAGCATTTATCCAATCTTAGGTGAATTATTTACAACAATGAAGAGTATTTGCCCTTGTGCGACAGGTTCCATATGACCTTTATTGGTTGTAACATAATTTAAAATTTAATACACAACTATTAATATTTGGTTTTTCTTGCGAATTTAAATAAACCAATTAAATAGGGGGCAAATGCTGTTTTCCCTTAAATAGTTTAAGAACATAACTGTTAGTGCTTTTCTTTTTGTTCAAGTAGACGAAAAATTGATAAGCTTACAAACATTGTCTTATAAGTAAAGATGCTTGTAAACAGTATAAACTTATCACAACAGTTTGAGTATACTGTGCAGAAACTCTTTGTGTAGTATCTGAAATGGACGAGGCCACAGTAAACCGTGTGCCCGTAAACTCTAAATTGCCCGCCTACAACTTCTGGCCTCCTGGACAAGAGAGTTTCAAGGTACAACATCCGAACACCTCTGTTTGGATTGAAGCAGAAACCCAGACAGACTCACTTGAACACTGAACAGTGTGTACGTACTCTCAAGATAATATGATATGATATGAAATGCAATTTCGGGATCATGTAAACATATGACTGAAGCAGCTTATATAGCTGAGCAGCAGACCACTCCAAAGGTCTCAGAATTAAGTGTAAAGTTTAATGGGGTGGATGAAAAGTCTCAACACTTAACATCAGATTAATATGGATTTAAGTCTCACACTTAAATCTGACATCAATTCTGCAGGTAGGTGAAAAGTCTCAAACTTAATATTCAGCAGAATATGAAAAGTCAGGTAGATGAAAAGTCATTTCAGAAATCCGTGTAGCAAAAAGATAGGACTGCCTTCGCGGCAGGGACACGGGCGACGCGACGCGGCGCGGCGAGTCGAGTCGAGACGAGACGAGACGAGACGAGCCGAGAGAGAGGAGCGGGCGGACGGACGGCGCGCGAGGGGCACCCATCTTTACTACTTAACTACACTCTATTGATTTGTATCTCATTATAAACAAACCAAAAGTGTCTCAATTACTCAATGTGGGATTTCTTTAGCCTAATTGACTATTCATAATTAACTTACCATAATTTTGTTCTCATTAACAAAATAAAACATAATTATTGGGCTCTTAATTATTAACCCAATAATTCAATTTTTATTAATCCAACAATCCCCCACATGAATGCAATGCACCTAGATGAAGATTTGAGAGTACTTTGAGAATCCACTGCATCAGGATAGGTGGTGATTAACCTTAAACCTTCCTTAGTAAAGTATCATCGGATATACTTGTCAACCAGTGGACGTGATGCATTGAACTGTTCGACGTTTTATGTATAACTAGACAACAATACTCACACAGCTTCATCTCCACACTATTATTGGTTCTTTCGTTGTTGTCCATTTTGGTCCTGGACTGCCTTGGATGTTTCATCGAATGCTCTAGAGATTTAGCCATCAAGTCATCTCATAGAAGCGACCCCTTCACATTCGATATAGGCGATTTCTCCTAAAGAGTATCATGTCATACCCCACTTTAATATCTCGAGATAAAGAATCATTAAGAGCATGAGCTCAGCCTTCCCAAATACAGGTTTATCACTCTTTCATCACAGGAATATGTAAGGAACTCAATTTCCCGAGTGCTTTGTTCGATCCCCCACAATTCGGTTTTCCCGTTGAACCTGCAAATTGGACTTTACAATTCAGGTTGGGTTGTCATCATGGTTGGAAATCAATTTCATGGGCTTCAATCCCATTCCCCTCGATGAAATCTCTACTCGGTCTCTCGTTAGACCTTTCGTAAATGGGTCCGCAATGTTTTCTTTAGACTTCACATAATCTAGAGAAATAACACCGGTTTTCAGTAGATTTCTCACGGATTTATGTCTCCAACGTATATGTCTAGATTTCCCATTATACACATTGTTTTGTGCTCTTCCCATAGCTGACTGACTATCACAGTGCACGCTAATGGGTGGCACAGGTTTTGACCACATTGGAATATCCTCCAAGAAACTCCGAAGCCAATCAGCTTCTTCTGCTGCAAGATCTAAATCTATGAACTCAGATTCCATAGTTGATCTAGCAATGCACGTCTGCTTGCATGATTTCCATGAAACAGCTGCACCTCCAATTATAAATATATATCCACTTGTGGACTTTATATTCTTGGAGTCCGATATCCAATTTGCATCTGAGTACCCTTCAATTACTGCTGGATATCTCGTATAATGTAGTCTGTAGTTAGTAGTGTATCTTAGATATCTAAGAACTCGAACTACTGCCTTCCAGTGCTCATAACTGGGATTACTCGTATATCTGCTCAATCTGTTGACTGAGTTAGCTATATCAGGTCTAGTGCAGTCCATGAGATACATGAGACTACCTATGACTCTAGAGTACTCAAGTTGTTGCACACCTTCTCCGCGATTCTTGCAAAGATTTGACACCACCTCCATAGGTGTTCTCGCGATGGTATTATTTCCCTTATCAAACTTGTCAAGTATCTTCTCAACATAATGACTTTGGGAGAGAGAATATTCATCAACATGTTTTGTGATCTTCATCCCAAGAATCACATCTGCAAGACCTATTTCTTTCATCTCAAAATTTCATGACAACATTTTCTTGGTAATATTGATGTTATTGTTATTACCAACAATTATCATGTCATCTACGTAGATACATACTATCACATAGTTTGTATTGTCTCCTTTCACGCAGACACATTTATCACATTGGTTTGTTTTAAACCCATTTGAAAGCATGACACTGTCAAATTTTCGTACCATTGTTTAGGTGCCTGTTTTAATCCATACAAGGATTTCACAAGTCTACACACCTTTGTTTCTTTCCATGGAACTACAAACCCTTCAGGTTGGTCCATGTAAACCTCCTCTTTTAACTCTCCATTTAGAAAGGCTGTTTTTACATCCATTTGATGGATCTCTAGGTTATATAACGCAGCAAATGCAATTATTAACCTTATAGACGTTTTCCTGGATACATGAGCGTATGTGTCGAAATAATCAACACCTTCAGTTTGTCTGTAGCCTTTGACTACAAGTCTAGCCTTGTACTTATCTACAATACCATCAGCTTTCATCTTCCTCTTGAAGATCCACTTGTGGCCTAGTGGTTTACAACCTGCAGGAAGATCCACTAGTTCCCAATTATGATTATGTAAGATAGATTCTATCTCACTATTCACCGCTTCTTTCCAAAGATCAGAGTCTTGTGAAGACATTGCTTCCTTGAAAGTAGTCGGATCATTTTCCAACAGATATGTTAGAAAATCCGAGCCAAAAGATTTTTCTTTTCTCGCTCTTTTGCTTCGTCTAGGCGATTCTACATTCTCTTGAGATTCTCTATCCCCCACATTTCTCTCAACATTGGTTTCAATCACTGTTTGAGTTTTGTGTGGAAAGATTTTCTCAAAGAATGAAGCATCCCTAGCCTCAATGATAGTATTTACATGCATTTCTGCATTATCTGATTTGTGTACCAGAAATCGATAGGCACTACTATCTTGCGCATATCCGATAAATACACAATCCACTGTCTTAGGTCCTATCCTAGTCCGTTTAGGAGGAGGAATTGGAACATTTGCTAGACAACCCCAAACCCTTAAAAACTTGTAGCTAGGTGCTAGACATTTCCACAATTCATAAGGCGTTTTATCCAACTTTTTATGTGGTACTCTATTTAGTACATAGTTGGCGGAAAGCAGAGCTTCTCCCCATAAATTCCTAGGTAAGTCGGAACTTATAAGCATTGCATTCATCATTTCCTTAAGCGTTCTATTCTTCCTTTCAGCAATACCATTTTGCTCGGGAGAATAAGGCGCAGTGGTTTGATGAATAATGCCACTCTCAACACATATTTGTGCAAATGGTGACTCATATTCACCGCCTCGACCACTTCGAAGAATTTTAATCTTTTTATCAAGTTGATTCTCAACTTCATTCTTATAGTGAATGAACATATCAATTGCTTTGTCTTTACTTCTCATTAAGTAGACATAACAATATCTTGTACAATCATCGATAAATGTTATAAAATAATTTTTACCGCCTCTAGATTGTACATACTTTAGATCGCATACATAATCAAGTTTAACGGTTCGGTGCTTCGCTCAATTGAGTTGAATGAAGACTTGGTTAATTTGGCATCTACTCAAGTCTCACACTTATGTTTATGATTGATGTTAAATTTAGGTAATAGATTAAGAGACATTAGCCTTTGTAAGGACTTATAATTCACATGTCCTAATCTACCATGCCACAAATGTAAAGACTCGCAAGAATAATCAAACTTTAAAGTTTTATTAGCCACATTGGCAACAGTCATTACATTATTTTTACTAGTGCTAGCCTCATATGCTGCATTAACATCAACATCAACCTCTATATTAGACTTAGCCTTAGGAGCTAAAGTCATTACACTCATCTTGAAGAGGTTATTGGCGAAGTAGCCTTTGCCCACGAACATACCACCCTTGGACAGAATGACTTTGTCGGACTCAAACACGAGCCGAAAGCCTTTCTTGTTCACCACTGCTTCGGAGATGAGATTTTTTCGGATCTCTGGCACGTTGAGCACCTCGGTAAGAGTCAACTCTTTGCCGGAAGTCATCTTTAGCACAACCGTCCCTTTGTCTTCAACTTTTGAGACTGCTGAGTTTCCCATGTAGCAGTGCTCATCATTGAGTAGTTGATAGGTCTTAAACATCCATTTGTTGGCGCATATATGGTGAGTAGCCCCAGTGTCCGCCCACCATTCCTTGGAGTTCCCTCCAACAAGATTCACCTCCGTTACCACAGCACTCAGATGCATGTCATCCATGTCGGAGCTCAGGTTGTCCTCAGCAATGTGGGCATGTGCAGGCCTCTTGCCTTTGCCTTTGTAAGGGACTATCTTCTTCTTACCGTCATTGTTTTGACGTTGAGTGTAGTCCTTCGCCTTATGGTTAGGCTTACCACACACATAACAGTCACCTGTGAACCTCATTGTCTGAGTATCTCCCTTGGGTTCAAAAGTGCGCTTGCGCTTATTCCCATGGGAGTTGTCCCCAACTTCAACCACATTGGCCTTGGAAATCATTCCAAATGATTTCTTGTCAACTTTTCGGTTGTCTTGCTCGATGCGCAGCCTCCTGATAAGATCCTCGAGACTCATCATATTTCGCTTGTGCTTTAGGTAGCTTTTGAAGTCCTTCCAAGATGGCGGTAATTTTTCAATCATCATCGCCACTTGGAGAGCATCATTTAGCCCCGTACCTTCGGCAGCAAGTTCATGATATATCAGCTGCAGCTCTTCATTGCTCAACAACGCTCTTGCCATCTACCATTCAATAGTCATTGAATCGCCCGGCTACAAATTTCTTTGCGCCTGCGTCGTCAACTTTATACTTTGTCTCTAACGATTCCCAAAGATTCTTAGCAGTCAACTTGGGGGAATACACATTAAAAAGTGCATCGTCAAGAGAATTTAGTATGTAGTTACGACAAAGGTAGTCGGCACTCATCCATGACTCAAGAATCACAGCAGATTGAGGATCCTCTTTGTCCTCCACCGGTTTCTCCTCCTTCAGAAACCTGGTCAAGTTCAAGGTGGTAAGGAAGAACATCATCTTCTGTTGCCAACGTTTAAAGTTGGAACCCTTGAACTTTTCCGGTTTCTCAAATTGAGAAAACGACATTGAACTTCTCAGAATTGGCATTGCGGCCTCAGTACCGCTAGCTTTGATCACCGGAATCTCATTATTCACAGCAGGTGGTTGGGTAAACTGGTCAGCCATTAGCTAAAACAGAACACAAATAGGAGAGCACAAATAATATTAAAGCAGTTTTGAAACAGTAGGATTAAAACTATCAACTGTGCATAAACAATATCTCAAATAAATATGAAACTTGACAGTAACAATTTGTTAAAGTGCAGTTGAGGAAAAACTGAATTTTGACAGAACACAAAACAGAACAAAAAGATACGCAAAATAAAAACAGTTTAGAGTTTACGATTGTTAGTGCTTTTCTTTTTGTTCAAGTAGACGAAAAACTGATAAGCTTACAAACACTGTCTTATAAGTAAAGATGCTTGTAAACAGTAGAAACTTACAACAATAATTTGAATATACTGTGCAGAAACTCTTTTGTGTAGTATCTGAAATGAACGAGGCCACAGTAAACCGTGTGCCCGTAAACTCTAAATTGCCCGCCTACAACTTCTGGCCTCCTGGACAAGAGAGTTCCAAGGTACAACGTCCGAACACCTCTGTTTGGATTGAAGAAGCAGAAACCCAGACAGGCTCACTCGAACAATGAACAATGTGTAGTACTCTCAAGATAATATGATATGATATGAAATGCAATTTCGGGATCATGAAAACATATGGCTGAAGCAGCTTATATAGCTGAGCAGCAGACCACTCCAAAGGTCTCAGAATTAAATGTAAAGTTTAATGGGGTAGATGAAAAGTCTCAACACTTAACATCAAATTAATATGGATTTAAGTCTCACACTTAAATCTGACATCAATTCTGCAGGTAGGTGAAAAGTCTCAAACTTAATACTCAGCAGAATATGAAAAGTCAGGTAGATGAAAAGTCATTTCAGAAATCTGTGTAGCAAAAAGATAGGACTGCCTTCGCGGCAGCGACACGCGCGACGCGATGCGGCGCGGCCCGGCGAGTCGAGTCGAGACGAGACGAGCCGTGCCGTGCCGAGCGGAGCGGAAGGACGGACGACGCTCGAGGGGCACTAATCTTTACTACTTAACTACACTCTATTGGTTTGTATATAATTATAAACAAACCATAAGTGTCTCAATTACTCAATGTGGGATTTTTTTAGCCTAATTGACTATTCATAATTAACTTACCATAATTTTGTTCTCATTAACCAAATAAAACATAATTATTGGGCTCTTAATTATTAACCCAATAATACAATTTTTATTAATCCAACAGTAACACACATATATAATATACTACATATTTAGCACTCGTACATAAAATTAAACTAGTGTCCCATGCACGCATAGGCGTGCATATACAGTTGGTTGTTTTGTAAAATTTGGTGGTAACTGTGAAGTTGTACATGACAATATGGTAGTTTGCGAGTAAGATAATATTTTAGTTACATATATTGACAAGGACAATATTAAAGTTATGTACAATTGTAATTATTAATATTGACAAGGGTAATATTGTAAATTGTAACCAAATAAAAGGGGGGTAAAATGGTAAAATATTATTGAGCTCAAGCATGCTGGATCAAAGAAACCCTTAGACATCATTAATAGTATAGATATTAGCACCGACCCATACGTGTTACATGTGTAACCTCATTCAGTTCATGATGACCCAAAAATATCACGTTCCAGATTTGAAATTTAAAATAGTGGAGATGAAACAATTGTGAAAAACAGTAGAGATGCAACAAATGTGATGGTGTATGACAAAAATTTTCATTGGTGATTTTCAACAAAAGTGAGAAGTGTAAGAGGGTGAAGTATATTTGATGAATTAAAAAATAAAAAACTAATATTCAGAAAAAATGTGAGCGATCAATAAATATTTGTAACAACAAAATAAACGAAAAAGATCCATTAAAAAATGTGTGAGAGCCTGAGAGAGCATTTTTGAGTTTTTGAAAAAAACTTTATCAAAAATGATGTTATATGATATCATCTAAGTCCTTTTACATTATTAGGATATTAATGAATAAGGAATATGTTGGGAATTCTTTGTCTAAACAAAGTGGCCAGCCTGTGACAAGTTGTTACTAAGTAATTAAAATATTAGATTATATACTTAATGATATAAAGAGAATGTTTTACCTTTTTGTTCGTTTCATTTTACAAATGCCATTTACAATGTTTGTTGCTGGAAAGTAGATTCTTGGAAAGAAAAATCTCCAAAACCTAAATAATAAAGTAAAAAGTCAAGCTGATAATGAATGTTGAATTCTTTCTTGAAATAAAAAATATATATGCTTATTTTTCACGTAATCATATTTTAAAATATGCAATGAAAATTCAATTCAATCCATACGGTGAACTCTAAATTAATGACTAACACGTATTCGTAGATTTAAAATTATTTTAGAAGGCAAAAGGAGGTTTAATTTAAGTTACATAATCATCATACCTTCTTTTGCACACCGACGCTCTGTTCTCGAATTGATGTATTGAGTGTTTGTTCGACGTTTTAAGATGCACTAAGTTTTATTAAATCACGCACTGTTGCTCCGCGTCGTGATCTGAAGCATTGAGTACACGTACGATGCTTTATGACTAAGTTTTATTAAGTCACGCATTAAATTTTGCTAAATTGTGAACTTAAATGTTAGATATCCTTAATTATCCGGAAATAATATAAGTTTTTTTTACTAAATTCATAGTATTACAAAACATGATGAAACATAGATGTAATATTTGGTTTTATTTTCAAATTTATTATCATATGACGAAATATTAATATTTCATTTTAATTTGCATTCTCTAAATTATATTTTCGGAGAATAATAATTGTCCCTATTAGTCGATCGATCGAATAAAAGATTGATTGAATTGCATTGTAAATAATATGAAAATAGTGTGTAAATTTGACAAATATGATGTGTATTAGATATGCTTAACTATATATCTATATATGCGCACCCGCACACTTTTTTTAAAAAAAAATTGACACATTCGCACATCCACATTCGCTCGCTCACCCACATCATGTAACTTAAGGTTTAATAGTTGGAATGGGGGAAGGAATGATAATTTTGGATTGCAGTTATGACAAAAATATGAAATAAAGAGAAAGAGGTTTTATATTGGTAATTCACATAAGCATGTATTTATGTATATATGTATTGGTGTATGACATGACCGATCTATACAATAATTTCCATGTTTATATTTATTTAAGAATAATTAACATTTAATGATAATAATGACGATTCGACGAACAATGTGCATTGCAAGAGTGGTAACGAGTTGGCAAATTCCTGCTGACAGACTGTTCCTATTCATACACTACTATACATACATGAAAGTTGCCACCCCAATTCTACGTCTTACTCGCCTCCACGTTTAATCTCACATCAAATTTTGCAGTTTAATTAGTTTTGGATTGCGAAAAACTCGTTTTTGCTTTCCTGAATTCCATTCATTTTCTGGGCAATATCAATGGCTGAGGAAACCAAGAAATCAATTCCTGAGTCGCTGTGTGCGAGGCGGAAGGTGGTGCTGTCTGATGTTCCGGTTGATGAGAAGCCCACAACCATCGTGGTGGATAAGGAGGCGCCGCCGAAATCTGAGCCTGAGAAAGTTGAAAAGTCACCGGCGGAAGAGGTTGTAGACCGGGAGAAGGAGAAGGTTGAGGCGACGACTGAATATAAGGAGGAGAGTGACAAAGTTGATGATCTTATTGACCGACAGAAGAAAGCTTTGGATGAACTTAAACTGTTAATTCAGGAGGCACTCAACCAGCATGAATTTACCGCGCCGCCGCCGCCGCGTCTGGCGGAGGAGAAGGCCCGGAAGGAAATGAAAGAGGCAGAACCTAAAGCTGAAGAGAAGAATGAAGAAGAATCAAAACCAGATGAGAAGAAAGAAGCGCAAAAGACTGAAGCTTGCGAAGTATCTGCTGAATTTCCGCCGCCACCTCCGCCATACTTGGAGCTCGTTAAACCTGAACCTGACGCTGCGGTCGAGAAGATGAATGAAGAAGAAACGATCACATCTCTGCCTGTCGGAAGAGGAAAAGAAATCACCATTTGAAACAGTGGTTGAAAATGTAAAAGAAACGGCTGAAACTGTGGTCGAAGAAGAAATCAAAGAAACTATAATTCATGAAGTAAATGCCCCTGCCCCGTCACCATGTGAGGGACCCATAATAGCTCCGACCGAGGAGGAGAAGCCAAGGAGGAGGTAACAGCCACGGAGGAGGAAACGGCACCACTGTTGAAGCCAGAGGAAGTTTCCATTTGGGGTATCCCACTTCTTGCTGATGAGAAGAGTGATGTAATCCTCCTCAAATTCTTAAGGGCGAGAGATTTCAAGGTGAAAGATGCCTTCTCCATGCTGAAAAGTGTGGTGGCATGGAGAAAAGAGTTCAAAATCGATGAGTTACTGGAAGATGAAGGAATTCTTGAGGGACTCGAAAAGGTTGTTTACATTCATGGGGTGGATAAAGAGGGGCACCCCGTTTGTTACAATGCTTTTGGAGAGTTTCAGGACAAGGATTTGTACAGCAACACTTTTGCTGATTCAGAGAAGAGAACCAAATTCTTGAAGTGGTATATTCAGTTCTTGGAAAAGAATATCAAGAAACTAGATTTCAGCCCTAATGGGGCTTGCACTATTGTTCAGATCACTGATCTTCAGAATTCTCCTGGACTTATCTTGTTCAAGAAAGAAATGCGCCAAGCTACCAATCAAACCCTCCAATTGCTCCAGGACAACTATCCCGAATTTGTTGCCAAACAGGTACACAAACAATTCGCACACGTAAAACAGTGATGATGCTATTTGGTAAAATCCATTTTACTGCACTTTTAGGTGATTGAACTTTTCATCTATGTGTCTGTTTTTCTTGGCGTAGAAGGTTTAATCTTTCCTCTTATAAACCACTTTCTCAAAGCTCAAGCTCGCGGGATTAATATTCCGTTACGCCGGAGACCAGGAAATGAACATATTTAGGGAGGCTCAAGTACACATGCATTGTACCGATTTTGAATTGTTATCCAGTGACTCTGGAGTATGGTATAATTTTTAGAACCTTTTTTTGTTTGGAAAGCTGGAGATCATACGAGTTGGCCCAAAAAAATATTCATACTTCTCAGTTTACGGGCTACATATTTTCTTATTTGGTGGATATTTTGAATTCTATGCTTTTTGATTTTTTCTAATTAAATGTTAATATTCATTGTGTTAGTATTACTTTATTAACCATGCTTGTGTTTGTTGGTGGTGCAAAGGTGTTCATCAATGTTCCATGGTGGTATGTGGCTTACAATAGGATGATAAGTCCATTCTTGACTCAAAGAACCAAGAGCAAGTTTGTTTTTGCAGGCCCTACCAAGACTGCTGAGACCCTCTTCAAGTCTGTTATTTTCTCTCCAGTATTCGATAATAGTTCAGTAAATTATGTGGCATCAAGTGTAACCATATATTTGGGATTTAAATTTATCAGATACTTAGCACCTGAGCAAGTACCAGTTCAGTATGGTGGCCTTAGCAAGGATGGTGAGCAGGACTTCACCTTTGCTGATGCTGCGACTGAGGAAACTATTAAGCCTACAAACAAACACACTATCGAACTGCCAATCGCCGAGGTGGGCTTGCTTTTCTAACTTATTCATGAACGAAAGAAGTGGGAAATTTAAGTTAAAAAATTATAATGTTTTATTATGATGTGATTTTGCAGGCATGCGTTTTGGTTGGGAGGTGAGAGTGGTAGGCTGGGATGTTACTTATGGAGCCGAGTTTGTGCCAAGTGCTGAGGGTGGATACACATGGATTGTGCAAAAATCAAGAAAGATCGGACCAACCGATGAGCATGTAATCGGCTACACCTTCAAAATCAGTGAACCAGGCAAGGTGGTGGTTCTCACATTTGATAATCAAACTTCTAAGAAGAAGAAGCTTGTATACAGGTCCAAGATCAAGCCCTCTGATTGAAACATATGGTTACAAATAAATGCATTCGCATTCTTTTCTGATTAAACTTGTCTTTGGATTAAGTTGCGAGGGGGTTATTGTTTCATAGTTGCTCGTTATTTTTTATTTAAATTTTGTGGCCGGAGTGTTTAAATGTCAGGCAAAAAAAATTGGCAATGCAAGCAAGGAGGAAAATGTGGACTTAACTTTGTGTTTTGCTAGTGTGAGATACTGGGATAGAAACTCCTGTTAATTGTTCTTGATGCTTTCTTGCTGTAAATTTTGTGATATTTTGGAGTCCATTTTGGGTTTTTTTTTTTTACATGGATGTTGATGTTGAAAAGATTCTCATCATACCAATGTCCTGTCTTGTGTTTATTTATGATAAAACCATGTTCAAAGATTCTCTTAGTTTTGGTTCCCAATCATTTTCCCCACCAACTTAATGAAGAAAGTGGTTGTTTATCACTCTCAGTTCACCATTATTTATCACGTGAAGTTGCCTGTCCCAGAGTATAAAGACCCCACAGACAATCTGTACCACAAAACTGAGATTATCAAAGTTTGACAGATTCTCTTATTTCTGTTTTTTTTCTTTCAAGGATACGTAATCAAGTTGACAAAACAAGAACGGAACCTGAATTTAAGGAATTGGGTTCACATTTTTATATGGAAAAAGCGGGTGAATGGTTTGATTATGAACTTTTGTGATGTGAAAAGGTGGGATGAAAACATTGGATGCCCTTGGATTTGATTAAAAGTGTGGTGGTGGAAATTCGAGTTACGGTGCATGCGCCTCTGGGTTTTGATGTCCTTTTTTTGTCCTCATCACAATCTTAATCCTGTTACTAAAACCACTTTCCGAGTGACAATAGAAACTAGCAAATAATACATTATACATACACAAACCAAAATGTTAGAATTCAAAAGAAACAAAATAACAGAAAATGGATCGAAATTCCATTATGTAGCTCATTGACCATTGGAGAACAAGAACCGTTCCATATGTAATGTCATGCATACAACACCCTTGATCCGTAGAAACCAAGATGCAACATGATAGACGGAACAAGTGTACATTGTTATTTTGATGATATCTTTAAGGATATTGCCCTTAGGGATAGATCTTATCATACATTGATAATATTCTCAATACATAATTGATGCATTTATCAGGGCACTACTCTGAAGAATATCATCAAATGTTCCTGCCATAAAAAAGTAAGAGCTGGATATACTATTATGCATGCACCACATTGACTCGCAGGCAAGGAAGAATCTAGAAAAAAAATTGAGGGTGTCAAAATTTAATAACAAAAAAGATTGGGGGCAAAAAAGATTTAGAGGGAATAAATGTAATTTTTCGTATATAATAATAATTATTATTATTATAAATTGAGGGAAACTGCCCCTCTTCCCTACGTAAATTTGCCCTTGCTTGCAGGGATAAAAGAAAACTCACCAACAAAATAAAAAAAAAATATTAAAATACATCATTCCGACAAATATGGATCAATTATGCAGAAGGAAACCATAGGAGGAAACCATGTGGTATTAAATAAACAATGCAAACAACATACATATATAGCATGAAATAAAATACGTAACTATCATGTAGGTATCAAAATTCATTATTGTGGACCCTCTACAAAATAATTCTGAAATCTAAGGAACACGCGAAATCTTCTTGGTTATCCCATGTGGTAGATCAAACTATCTATATGAGGTATATTCTCAATATTGGATGAGAATATAACATATATATGATTGAATCTACCCATAGGGTAGCAAACGAACAAATCAGAACACGTACCTCAAGTCTTTTTCTTAATTGTCATTGCTTAACAAAAAAAATTGGAAAAAAAATTATAAATCCAAATTTCTATATATTTTTTATAAATTAAATTTAATAAAAAACCAGTAAATGGTAGTGCAGGCTGCAGCTGAAAATTTTACCCCGAAAAAATGGACTTGTATTTTGGATGTTTCACAATATATCACATTTCTGATGGGAAACAAAAATTCGATTCTATATTCTGTTGAAGTTGGTTCCATTTCTGGAAAGTAACTGACATTATTAGTTACAAGTAGCTGGTTAAAGATGCTGAATGAAAACAGTTAAGGGCAGTTAGGATTAACCGCACAAGACTTACTCTATTGTATATATGTAGTTGTACAGCGATAGAATTGATCTGATAGATTTGGCTTTCCGCTTTGTGAACATTAATTTCTGATAGTGGAAACTTATGCTGTGTGGCTTCTTCATGTCGGGTAGGTTCATAGAACCGAACAAAGTCTGGATTTCAGAATTATTTTGTAGAGGGTAGGTTCATAGAGCCGAACAACGTACGTAAATCTTGCATTCTTTATTTTTCTGTAAATTATCTTTTCATGTTATTAGTTCTGAATGATTGATAAGTGTTCATCCAAGAAACAGTCGGTCACGCTCCGAGATCGAGATCAATAACATCGACATTGATTTCAATAACCACTTGAAATCAATAAGTTTCGTAATACCGTATTCAATAAAAAAACAGTCTATTATTCCATAAAAATAAATAATTGGCTTTACAACTGAAATTAAATTGCATAACCAATTTCTAAATATCTTAAAGCAAAATAATACAACGAAAGTCTAATAAATAAAGATTAAAGTCTTCAACTCATAGAACGCAGCGGATCACCAACCCCAAATTGGTGTTGTTCTTCGTTTTCAATTCTTCCTCGTCTTTATCTGGGAATGGGGAGTAAGAGGTGAGTGTTTTGAAAAACACTCAGCAAGCAGGGCTAATAGATGTAATACATATTCATAATTTTTCCAAAACATATATCATAATCGAATCATAAACTGATATGAAAGCGTCTTAACATAATTGCTCCCATCGAGCCATAAATTATCATAATTGTTCATATCGAGCCATAACATAACATATCATATAAGCAATATTTTGCATATATGTTAAGCATAATAAATCATCTAATTTCCTCTTGGTACTGATATCAGTCTCTAGACTTAACCCTCATAGAGATAAGGCCATAACATCGAAATCACCCACGAATAAAGGGTCTGGACTTCCCAGAACAACGGTTAACCACCATATCAGATCAGAATGTCGTTATAATCCCACCGCATCAGGGCCATAAAAGAATTCCTTCCAATCAGATTTCAAAATTTATAGTGCTTAAAAAAAAATTAACCAGAATTGCATAGTTTTAAGATAATTCACATAATCGATTGAAGTTTCAAAATATACTTATGATTTTTCAAAAACGAAATGAAATATAACAAAAGCTCACTTAGATTATAGGCGTGTTTGAACGATTTATGGTGTGAAAACGACGAGTTCTTTCTTTCCTTATTACTGAAAGTGCTCGGCTTGTACTGTGTGAGATTGAGTGTTTACTAAGTGAAGCTTTC
The DNA here is from genome assembly GCA_907163345.1 of Haberlea rhodopensis. Classification (NCBI taxonomy): domain Eukaryota; kingdom Viridiplantae; phylum Streptophyta; class Magnoliopsida; order Lamiales; family Gesneriaceae; genus Haberlea; species Haberlea rhodopensis. The sequence continues at coordinate 3,733 of CAJQUN010002633.1, read as the reverse complement.
GAAAATAACTGGACAGCAGAACTTTCGAAATATAGGTTGTAGCAAGGATTAAAGTATTGAAAATCATGCACTGACTTTCAAAATATTGGTGCTGAATATTTGGACTTTTGTGGACTTTTTGTGGCTTTTTAATGGCTAGATTTCTTGGCAAATCAATTGTCATATTTCGTAAATTCCATGCTGGTTGGGGGCTGAAGTTTTCGGCTCTTATGTGCTGAAAAGAGATGAGTGATTTGGTCTTATTTAATATGTGTAGGTTAGACAAGATAATGATGGCATGATTCAATTATATCCCTACTAGAATTCTTAATTATCTATCTTATTATTTAGAGTTTCAACAAATTTGGGGTCTTTACACAATCAGTATATTTGTAAATTGTTTGGCTTCATCAATTCTGAAACATACTCAGATAAGTTATCAATCTTGAATCTAGTTCTCGAATTCTTGGAGTGAATATACGCAACAAGTGGCGTCAGGTTTATCAAGAATGACGACGACAGAATTGGATATTGAAAAAGATCTCAGGTAGTACGAACGACTTCAGCCTTTGGAGGATCAAAATAAAGGTTCTCTTGGTGCATCACGGATTGGCAGAGGCGATAATCAAGAGACCATGAAAGAAACTGATTCAAAGAAGACTGCAGGCATTGATTCAAAGGCTCACAGTGCAATCTCGTTGAGTCTCGAAGATGGGGTTTCTTCGTAAGTTACAGATGTTGTAGGGAAACAGACGCTCACCATGGCGGAAGTTAAATCTGCAATGAATTCATAAGAGCTACAAAGAAAGCAGAAGAATAAGAAGAATAAGGAAGAAATCAATGGAGAAGGATTAATCATTCGATAGCTCTCCAAACAGAAGTTGATGATTCCACTCTTTTAACTTTCAGTCTCTCTCCTAAATTTATATTTCATATACATTGAGGTTATATTAACCATCAATTGGCTTTTATATACTTTGCTTAGGTATCTTTTTTTTGTATTTATCACTTTTGTTTGATTATTTCGAGCCTACGGAAAAAAAAATGCATCTTCATGGTAATTTGGTAATTGCTGTTGTTTGGTGTATGGAATTCCGTGTGTGATTTATGGAAAAGAAATGATGAATGACTTAAGTCGAGACAAGTGTGTAACACTTCATCTTTAAGATGAATTTGCCCGCACAATGTGCTTTCGGTCTGTGGCAAATCCTTTCCCAAGATACAACGACTTCTCTTATCATTGTAGCACACAAAATCACAAGAACATCAACCACAAGGTTGCAAACTCAATTTTTCAAGAACAAATGAATATGATGCAGAAATGCTTTTGATCTTACTATCTCTCTGGAATTTGGGTGTGTAAAATTCGAAAATTATTATCAAAGTCAATAATGAGATGTTGTAGACTCCATTTGGAAACAACCATTAATGAAAAATCATATCTCACGCCAAATGGTGCAATGGTCAGAAAATTCACCAAATAGATGCCTAGGCGCAGAATTTGTGGCGCCTAGACGCAGTACACACTGCCTGGAAATAATTTTCATGCAGTGAGGCTCCTAGGCGCATATAGCTAGGCACCTCCCCTACTGCTCGAAGTTTTTCTAGGGCATTTTCAGTGACTCGTTATGGCCCTGAAAAACTCTATTTTCGCTTCGTTTTCTTCGATTTATTTTTCTTTGCTTATTTCAATTCATTAAACTCAATTTCATCTTGCTTAATATTAATTCATTAAGTCCCAAAATCCAACAATTGCACTACATTTATATTAGACTTTGCGACATCTGGGATTCTGTACATTTGCCTAGATGTTCATAAATCAACTAGAGTTATTATTGGTCCTTTTTATGTCTAAATTCATATTTTCTAAAGTCACAGCTTTTGATGGAATATTGTCGTTTGATGTAATCCTCAAAAAATTGGAATCGGTTTAGCAAAGATTTTTAAGCTGCAAGTTTTTGTTGGTCATATTAAAATATAATATTTACCTTTGATTTTATGTCTTTCTATTATCCTTATTGTTAAAGTTAATTTTCAATGGGGTTCGTTTAACCAAAATAAGATAAATAATTTTTTTAAAAAAAACATGAAATCTAGAAAACGAAAGACTAAATAAACTAATCATGGAGCGCGATGAAGAATAACTAGTAATATATAAAGTGAATATGTAAATGATGGTTTGTTTGTGTCCTCCATTTAAATTTTTATATGTAACACTTAAATTTGAATTGTCCAAATTTAAATCTATTGTAATTAAAACATACCAATATTTATTACCAAAAACATTATCTTCTATAATACCATCATCACAATTCACAATATATAAAACTAAACATAGAAAAAAGAAACTAAAATCCAAGCTTGATTGGAAATCACTGACAGTAAATATATATCAAAAATTTATAATACATAAAGTTATGTTTTACATAAACTTTTATTATAATTTGCATGTATCGTGTATTAAGAAATTCATATAAACAATAACATTAATTTAGATGATATGAAATACATTTTTTTTAATTTGATATATATTTATCATATCATTTTTGAAATATAAGAATATATCGAATTATATTACACTATATGTAGTCTAGTTTTTATAAACTAGAATAATCAGTAATAAAATATTAAATTTTAATATTAAAAAATAATTTGGGAAATTTTTTTATCAATATATTATATTTAAATATTTAAATTACCATCGTTAACTAGTCTAAAATTATTTTTGAGAATAAATTTTTACGAAAAGAATTGTGGAAAACTAATTAAAGTGTTGGTGATAAATTGGGCTTAAAATTCGATTTTTCCCAAGATTCCAAATTATTGACTGCGTAAGCCATTCCTACCACAATGTATGAAATTGTACTTTTGGCATTTTTCAGGGAGGCAGTAGCAAATAAACCCATTAGTATTTACCAAATTGGTAAATTACCATGGTTTGAAAATATGCATTTTATTCTATGTGGTTTACAAAACAAACAGTTACCCCCTATGGTTTGAAAATAGACATTTTACCCCCTGTGATTTATGAAAATATACATTTTACCCCATATGATTAAAAATAAACAGTTTACCCCTATATGTATATGTAGGGTATATTTCACATCTATTCACAAATTATAAGTGGATAAACCGTCTATTTTCACAAACCATAGGGGGTAAATGCCTATTTTTAAACTACAGAGGATAAACTATCTATTTATAAATCATAGGAGGATAAAATGCCCATTTTTAAATCACAGTATAGTAATTTACAAATGATGGGGGTTATTACTTATTTGTCGCTAGTCCTTTTTTAGGGACTAAAATAAAATAAATTAAATTTAGGGTTGCTGATTGAAGAAACATTTCTCTGATCGACCTCTGAAATTCGTGGAATCTACATTGTACACGATATAATCCCTCCATTGAATCGACAAAAAACTTGCGAGCTAAAGTTTCCCCATAAAACTTTCCCGAACCGCAGACAGAAGAGAAAGACGGAATTTGCGATTTGAGGAGAAAGAAATGGATGGGCCACCGGGAAATGATTTCTGTTCGATATGTCATTCCAATTTCAATATCCCTTGCCAAGCCAATTGCTCCCATTGGTTCTGCGGTGCGTTCTTATTTTGCATTCTCACACATATTACAACACCATGAATGACCAGATTTTTGTGTAGGGTTTTATCTGGTTGACGGACCCTTTTAATTTTGTAAATTATCATTATATCTATATGGTAGTTCGCTGTTATAGAATGCATCACTTTCTTGA
>CAJQUN010002632.1:0-24350 GCA_907163345.1 Haberlea rhodopensis | reverse complement strand
TGTTTTAAATTATGAATTTCATTATATGATTATGAGATTTTGTGTATTGGTAGCTCACCCCGTTGGGGCTGTCTCTGTTGACAGTGAACAGGTACATCGATGGCTGTGGAGCCTGAGCTCGAGCTGTTGATTGGAGGTACTCCCAGGATCGTGGTACCAGGGCTTGATGGAGCACGGTATCGTATAGAGTACCTATATATACACCTGAGGATTTATACATATTCATGATGCTCGCATGTGAGCACGATTATACTGTATATGGATTGTATATAAAGGCATGAGCCTTTCTCTCTTTCATTTTATGTGGCATGCAATTAGAGGTAGAATTGCAAATGATATGAGAGTCATTGGTGTATTATGTGGGTGTTGAAAACCCACTTTGTCGTCATGTTTGGTGTCTTCCCTGGCTGGGATTTACTTGGTATTACTGCTTTGCTTTCTGATGAGTATTATGTTTTCCCTGGCCGGGAATTATGTTATGTGTTTGTGCTTTTATTTCGGGATAGCTCTATTTATGGGGAGACTCTGCCCTAATTTTTATAAAGGTCCACAATGTGAAAAGTGGCAAAAAGGGGATGGTATTGGGCCGAACTTTATGAGTCTATTTCGTTGTTAGCCTGATGACCTTATAACATTGAGTGTTAAAGGAATTTTTTTGTAATTGCCATGCAATGATAAAGTATCATCTGAGCTTCCCGATTGACTTTTTATTGAAAGCATGTGCCACACATAGTGGTTAATACACTAATCAAGGGTTAAGGCTTGGGGTCCTTACATTTAGTGGTATCAGAGCAGTGGTTGCTCATTGGGGCTGTTAAGGGCCTAGGAAGTTATTGATAGCACATATTTATGCATGATGGCATTAATGTTGTATGACATAACGAATTGTTTATGTTCTTATATGATATGAAAGGTGGTATTGCTAACCATTGTGGTTGCAGGAATCGTGTGGAACACGATAGGATGGCATTAATAGTGATGTCTGGCACTCCGTGTGTTACGTGCCAAGGAATCTGATTTTGTAAAAGAATCAGGTAAAGGGATATTTCCGAGGTAACATGTCTTGGTATAACGTATTGACTTGCAAGTGGTTGCATTTATGCATTGGATGATTGATGCATAGCGTATATGGCTATTGTTGCTAACCATGATGGTTGCAGGTTACAGGAAATATGAGTACGTAAGCGACGTACGGGTTATCCCAACGGTAACATGTATTCATGTTTGTCTGTGTGACACATGATGAATGCAATGTGATGCATTAAGGTTATGATACATGTTATTATGCATTGTTGTTGCATATTGTGATGTGGAATAAAGAGTGTATTCCACGAGTCAGGGCGATCACAGTTAAGGTTGTAATGCTTACGCTTTTATCGCTGCGCATGTGGAGCGGGAGGGGGGAGGCTCGCTGGAAAATGGAGGCGAGGTTACGCATTATCGCTGCGCATGTTGAGCGGGAGGGGGGAGGCTCCCTGGCACATGGAGGCGAGGTATACCATACTGAGCGAGGAAGAGATACCGCTAGTATGAAAAAGCGAGTATGCGATACCGCTTGTTTTGAGATTATGAACGAGGAAGCATTAAAATAACTGATGATGACTGACTCAAGAAAGGATGATGATGCATTCCTTTGTGATGACACGGATGATAGCGGTGATGTGTCCCGCTGTGTCGATTTATATTCATTTCATTATGAGGACACGGATGATAGCGGTGAGGTATTCCGCTGTGTCGATTTATATTTATAGCGATGGTTCATTCCGCTATATTTATTGGCGATGTTCATTCCGCCAGGTGTATTTATAGCGATGGTTCATTCCGCTATATTTATTGGCGATGGTTTTTCCCGCCAGGTGTATTGATAGCGATGGTTCATTCCGCTATATTTATTGGCGATGGTTCTTTCCGCCAGGTGTATTGATAGCGATGGTTCATTCCGCTATATTGATTGGCGATGGTTCATTCCGCTAGGTGTATGATAGCGATGGTTCATTCCACTATATTGATTGGAGATGGTTTATATACCGCCGGGTATTGATAGCGATGCCTCTTTCCGCTATTATGTGGACGATGATTCATGCTCAGTGTATAGCGAGGTTTCATGCCACTTATTATATGACGAGGTTTGTTGGATATGCCCTAAGACAAGTCATTAGATGATTGTTTAAGACATACAATGTTATTGGTTTTATGAATGGCAATTCATTATTATATATTATTCTTTAACTGTGCATTGTGAATTAATATATATGTTAATGTCCTTAGAATAATATTGTATTATTCTTAAAGATGTCCCTAGTCAAGTATTATCATGAATAGGGATAATGATAATACGTAGAGACTAGTATATGTTGATCGATGAATTGTTCATTGATATGAGATATCAAATCAACATATGGGTACATGTTAGAGAACGATGTACTGGACAGACCCACCATGAGAATGCAACATGGATAGTTATATGATCGTCATATGCAATTCTCATAGTGATAATAATGTATGTAATCCTTACGACTTGTGATCATCAGAGATCCCAACATAAGGAGTTATGTATCTTGATATCGTCAAACGTTACCCGTAACAGGGTAATCTATAAAGGCGACTATTGGATACACTACGAATTATGTAGAGGGATGTTGACTGATCGAGATAGGATTTGTCCCTCCTATATAACAGGAGATGTGTTTGGCCCTTGATCAAGTGAGAACTAAAATGCATGGCCATGCTCGAATGAGTCGATATGAGATATCGAGCTTATTCGTTTATTCTAGTTCTACTGGGGATCAAGAAATAAAGATTGATATACGAGTATGACTATTCCATGACTCGTGTTCAATCTAAACACAAAGGACAAAGGGATTAAGTTACATGATTAATATTATCACGAGTTCTAAAGGTTATGTCGAGTCATTGACATTCTCGTAATTTGGGTAGCATCGATGTGTTGCTAGATACCGCTCAATGCTTGCGACATAAAATGAGATTTATGTCACTGCCAACATTACGAAATCCTATCGGGTCGCACAAAAGATTAAATCAATAAGGGAAATTAAATTCATTGGATGAATTAATTAATTAAGAAGAGTCTTAATTAAGTGATTAAAAGGTTTTAATTAAATCATGGGTTTGGGCCCATAAGACTTTAAGAAATCTTGAACTTAATTAAAAGCCTTATAATATAAATAAGAGGTTTTGATTAGTTGTTAATCATACTTTGATATCATTAGTTTGAGATCAAAACCCTAGCCTACACAAGCAAGTGCTCTCGCCGCATCATAAGAGCTCTCGGCCTCCTCAATAGCTGTAAGGACCCTAATCCTTAAGTGCGGAATCACAAGGCATAATAGAGCTAAGTGAATCAATCAGAGCATAATGAACATGTTGAGTCTATGAGCTTAAGCATTACATGCCAAAAGTAAGGACTACAAAAAGGATTAATTACATTCCAATCAATGAATGTTCATCTATAGTTTTATACTACTCCTAGAGTAGATACTATCCAAAATAATCCTCCTTTAATCCTCGAAAGAATGCTTCACAAGCTCACCACCTCAACCCGTTCAAGCTTGCTATCATGCCAAAAAGGTACCTACAAGGACAACCCCCAAACATGAGCAATAATAATCATTCATATTCAACACAATATGAAGATAAAGCGTAAATGCATAATCAATATAAAACACTTCCTGTTTTCCATGCATTTCAAACGCTTCCCGTTTGTTGTCCCTGTACCATAACTCATGAGTATAATCAACAGATTATTTTTAATGGCCAAAACATGTCATGACATCATATACCATTCAACTGTACCACATATTGGTCACCATTCCCTAGTCTGTCCATCACAGTGTATTTTAATGCCCCTCGCTTATATTCATATGGGCGGCATAGGATAACCTCGCTACAATGGACATGCGGCGCTCCCACCCCTCGCTTCACAGAGAGCGGCAAATACCCTTTCCTCGCCCCATATGATAACCACGCTCAAATGTGACATGCGGCGCTCCCACCCCTCTCGCTTCACATTTAGCGGAACCAATACAAAAAGCGGCAAGCATTAAAATCATCAAAGGATGACCACGACTCATGGGATGTGCATCCAATAATCATAATATGCATCTAACATCAATATGCATAAATTACCATGTATATGCATCCACTATGCAATACCTCATATGGCATAAATCAACATGTATATGCATCCACTATGCAATACCACATATATACCCGCATCCACAATGCATAAACAATGAGTATATAAAATACATGTTACCGTTGGGTGCCCGTACGTCCACTACGTACCTTTCCAAAATGTGGAATGTGATTGGACCTCAATTCCTTGGCTGCGTTGCCACCTGGGTTGGTTCTACATATTCACAAATACCAATATTAGAACCCAATAATAGTCCAATACCAAAAATCCCACAAAACACCCAAAAACACCATTTTGGTGTCTCGCGATCGATCGCCATCAAGCCCCGATCGATCGCGAGACTACACTGCCCAGCCACACAAATGCACAATTCGCGATCGATCGCGGAGCTAGCGCCGATCGATCGCGGCCTCGCCGATCGATCGCGCCAAGCTCGCGATCGATCGCTAAGGCTCACTGCCTCAGCCCTGTTGCTCGCGATCGATCGCGAGAAAACGCCGATCGATCGCCGAGCTGTGGGTTTTGCGGATTTGGGCACTATTCACCCATCTTCAATCCCAACTCAAAAACACCCACATACACCAACATTACTCAAACCCAACAACTCAAAACTACCCATATCAACATAATAAACTCATAAAACAACATCCAACCACATTTTACCAAAACCCACCACCCCAACACAAACCCATTTAAAACCCTTCAAAACCCAACCAAACTCAAACTAAACTTTACAAAATTAATACATGAGGTACCCATACCTCTTGGGGATCTTAAATCACCCAACAATCTCCTCAAAACAAGATTTTGCAAGCACTTCTCTTTGCTCCAAAGCTTGAGCTCGAAATGAAGGTAGGGTTTGTGTGGAAGTTTGTTTTGGTAAAGTAGAAAGAGTTGGGATAAAGGTGTGGGGGGTAATAAAATGGGTTTATTAAAACAAATGTATGCCAAATAATTCCATGGTGTATAAAACACCCCAACATGATATTTTTCAAAGCATTTACTCAAAATGCACCAAATATCAATTAAACACATGATTTCCCATAATTGCTAACCAATGCAAAATCATGCTTCCAATAAATTTACCCAACATGCACCACATGCACCCTGAAATGCAACCCCGGGTCACCCTATCCACATGACCATGCATTTCCACATAAGGTAAATAAATCCCAAAACATAATCAATTACCACATAATTAATCATGTAAACACAATTAAAGCAAATAGCAATTTACCATTTCGGGGATGTCACAATACTCCCCTACTTATAAGATTTCGTCCTCGAAATCACATGCACTTACCCCAACAGAAACTAAACATAAACTCATACCAGAGAATAGTTCCGGGTAGTGCTGCACCATATGCTGCTCCGTCCTCCCACGTAGCCTCCTCGACACCCCTGCGATCCCACTGAACTTTGATCATCGGTATCACTTTGTTCCGAAGTCTACGGTCTGCTCTGTCCAGAATCCTAACAGCCGTTCCACATAAGATATATCTGACTCTAACTGAACTTCGGAAGGCTGTAACACGTGAGACGGATCCGGCTCATACTTTCGCAGCATCGATACATGAAACACATCATGTATCCCAGATAAAGAAGGCGGCAAAGCCAGTCGGTAAGCCAATGTGCCAATGCGCTGCAAAATCTCGTACGGTCCAACATACCTCGGAGACAGTTTCCCGCGCATCCCAATCGCACAACGCCTCTGAAAGGCGAGATCTTCAAAAAGACCTTATCTCCCAACTGAAACTCTAACGGTCTCCGCCGTTTTTTTGCATAAGCTGCCTGTCTGTCCTGGCCGCTTTCATCTTCTGCCTTATAATCTTTATCTTCTCTTCCATTTCCCGGATCAACTCTCGTCCTCCGACTGATCTATTGTCCAAATCATCCCAACACAGGCGATCTACATCTACATCGTCTGCCATAAAGAGCTTCAAACGGAGCCATCTGAATACTCGCCTGGTAGCTATTGTTATACGAAAACTCTACCAAAGGCACTGAATCCTGCCAAGAGGCATCGAACTCCAAAACGCAAGCTCTTAACATGTCCTCGAGCGTCTGAATAGTGCGCTCGGTCTGGCCATCCGTCTGAGGATGATAAGCAGTACTCAATCTGACCTCAGTTCCCAAAGCTGACTGAAGGCCTTCCCAGAAATGAGATGTGAATCGCGGATCTCGATCTGACACATAGAAACGGGAATCCCATGCAATCTCACCACATCTCTAATATACAACTGCGCCATCCTCAAGAATGTAAATGTCATGCTATAGGGGATAAAGTGGGCTACCTTGGTCAATCTGTCCACAATCACCCAAATAGCATCGAAGCCTGAAGCACTCCTCGGCAAATGAGTCACGAAGTCCATGGAAATGTGCTCCCACTTCCACTTCGGTATCTCCAAGCTTCTCAATTCGCCGCCAGGTCTCTGCCTCTCTGCCTTAACCTGTTGGCAGATCAACAACTTCTTCACAAAAGCGACGACATCGGACTTCATTCTCTTCCACCAAAACTGACCACGCAGATCTCTGTACATCTTCTTCCCGCCTGGGTGGATGCTAAGTCTGCTACTGTGAGCTCGCTCCAAGATTCCCTTACGCAACTCCGGCGTACTCGGAACTACCCAGCGGTTACCCAATCTCAAAGATCCGTCGTCGGCCACTCTGAACTTCGTCGGCTGACCAAGATGCACTATAGACAACCATCTCTGAACCTCAGCATCTGACCTCTGAGCTCTCCTGATACTCTCAAAAATATCTGGCTCAGCTAATAAGGTAGAGACATACACTGGTGATGCATCTATATCAAAATCATAGCCGAATGACAATAGGAGGTCATCATAGCCGACAAATGGATGACGTCCTCAGCAGAACTCCTCACTTTCCGGCTCAAAGCGTCTGCTGTCAAATTGGCCTTCCCCGGATGGTACTCAATCTCGCAATCATAGTCCTTGAGTAGGTCCATCCATCTCCTCTGCCTCATGTTCAGCTCCGCCTGAGTGAATAAAACTTGAGGCTCTTGTGATCCGTGTATATGGTGAAAGAAGTGCCATATAAGTATGCCTCCAGATCTTCAGGGCGAAGATGATAGCCGCCAATTCCAAGTCATGAACTGGATATCTGGTCTCATGCGGCTTCAACTGCCTCGATGCATAAGCTACCACATGCTTATCTTGCATCAGAACACATCCAAGGCCCTGCAGTGATGCATCAGTATACAGAACAAATCTGGAGTTCTCCGTCGGGATCACTAACACTGGCGCCGTCGTCAACCGGTGCTTCAACTCCTGGAAGCTCTCCTCACAAGCTTCTGACCAAAAGAAAGGCACACCCTTCTGAGTCAACTGAGTCAGCGGCTTGGCAATCTTCGAAAAGCCCTCAACAAAGCGCCGATAATACCCGGCCAAACCAAGGAAACTCCGGATCTCAGCACAGAAGTGGGGGCAGCCCACTCCATCACGGCCTCAATCTTCTTGGGATCCACTGATATCCCCCTGCTCGAAATGACATGCCCCAGAAACACTACACTGCTCAGCCAAAACTCGCACTTACTGAGCTTAGCATACAACTGATGCTCTCTAAGAATCTGAAGCACTGTCCTCAAGTGTTTCACATGCTCCTCCTCACTCCGGGAGTAGATAAGAATGTCGTCAATGAACACACGATGACGAACTGATCAAGATACTGCTGAAACACTCTATTCATCAGACTCATGAAGACTGCTGGAGCATTCGTCACACCGAACGGCATTACTAAGAACTCATAATGCCCGTATCGAGTCCGGAACGCTGTCTTCTGCACATCTTCCTCTCTGACCCGAATCTGATGATACCCGGATCTCAAATCAATCTTGCTATACACCCTGGTACCTTGCAACTGATCAAACAAGTCGTCTATCCTTGGGAGAGGATACTTGTTCTTCACTGTAGCCTTGTTCAGCTGCCGGTAATCGATGCACAACCGCATCGAACCGTCCTTCTTCTTCACAAAGAACTGGTGCGCCCCATGGCGACACGCTCGGGCGTATATAACCCCTGTCCAAGAGATCCTGCAACTGCTCTTTCAACTCACTCTCAACTCTGCCGGTGCCATCCTATAAGGTGCACGAGAGATAGCGGATGTCCCTGGCAGCAACTCGATCCCAAATTCAACTTCCCTGGCCGGTGGAAATCCTGGGATCTCTTCTGGAAATACATCAGCAAATTCTGCCACAACTGGTACATCCTCAACCTCAGTTCTTTACTCTTTCAGACGTGTCCACGGCATAAATAAGATAGCCCGTGTGCCCACGTTCCAACAGCTGAGACATCTTGATCGCTGAAATCAACGGAATCTTCGCACGAGACCCGTTGCCAAAGAAAGTCCACTGACTGCCCAACTCAGGTCTGAACTTCACTGTTCTCTGCCGGCAATCTACCACTGCCTGATATCTGTTCAGAACATCAATACCCAAGATGCAGTCAAAGTCTGACATACCCAGCACAATCAAGTCTGATCTCAACTCGTTGCCCTCAAAATAAATGAGGCAGTCTGCCATAAACTGATCAGCAACGACGTTTCTTCCAGTGGGTGTCGAGACCAATAGAGGCGTGGGCAAAGGAGACGTGCGCATATGGTGTCTTTCCACAAATCCCACAGACACAAAGGAGGGAGGCACCTGTATCTATCAAAACAAAAGCAGGGTACGTAAATAAATGGCACGTACCGGCAATCACCTCCTCTGGAGCTGCCTGAGCCTGCTCCCTGGTCAGTGCATATACCTGTCCCTGGGGTGGTCCCACTGTCTGACCTCCCGATGGACGAGGCCCAAACTGTTGCCTCTGCTGCACTGTCCTGTCCTCAAATCTCGGCCTGTTGCCCTGATACTCTGACTGGCCTCCCCTGGTGGGACAATATCGAGCAATGTGGCCCATCTTGCCACAGACATAGCATGCAGGACACTTATTTGAAGAATGCGGCCCTCCACAATTGTTGCACCTAGGCTCTCCCGGCCTATCCCCTTGTGAAGATCCTCGATTGGCCGACCAATTTCCCTTCTTGTTATCCTGCTTCTGTCCAAAGTATTCTCTTTCCACCATACCGTGAAGATGAAGAGGCACCACGGGGTTTAAATGACTCACCCCGAGGTCTCAAACTGTCAGTAGTCTGCCTCTGTTGCGGTACCGGTGGTGGCATGGCATAAGCTCCCACTCCCAGCTCAGCAAGCTCCGCTCTTGTGAGAGCATCATCAAAAGAAGTTGGGTTATTGATGATAACCCGGTCATAGAGCTCCGGTCGAAGTCCTTTCATGAAATTTCTCATCTTGGCACGTCCATCAGAGGCAATATGGGGGACATACCTCAGTAGTGATGAGTACTGTGTGGCATAATCTGCTACTGTCATGTTCCCTTGCCTCAGACTTGAAATTCATCCTCCTTTGTCTGTCTTGCTGCCGCGGAGAAGTATCGGTTCAAGAACCTGGTCCTGAAGAGCGTCCAGTCAATCACAGCACCCAGTGCTCTCATCTCCATCACTGTGCTCCTCCACCACATCAATGGTTTCTTAGCCAACTGGAACTCCGCCAGTCTCAGCCAAGCAGTAATAGCACAAGGAGCCGATACAAAGATCTGCTCAAGCCTCTCTAACCACTCTTCAGCTTCTTCTCCGGACTCTGTCCCCTCAAACCGGGCGGATGATAAGACAGAAACTGCGTCAAGCTAATCTCACCCGGTAGCAATAACTGAACTACTGGTTCCATCCTACAGCCGGTGGAGGTAGAGGATTAGCCTGTCCAATACTCGCATTTACACTCCCAACATCTCCGACTTCCTCATTAGCAGCCATGCTGTAACACAAATGTTAACAACAATCCAAAGCAATATATAACATGTCGTTAGATAACAGGAGTGATATAAGCATGTTAGTATAACAGGATATACAGTAATATGCACCACATGCATAAACATGCTCCAAATGTAACCACCTAGCCAACCATGCTAAGGCTACCCTTCACTCGTTCCCGGGTTCTCTAACCACTGCTCTGATACCACTAATGTAAGGACCCTAATCCTTAAGTGCGGAATCACAAGCATAATAGAGCTAAGTGAATCAATCAGAGCATAATGAACATGTTGAGTCTATGAGCTTAAGCATTACATGCCAAAAGTAAGGACTACAAAAAGGATTAATTACATTCCAATCAATGAATGTTCATCTATAGTTTTATACTACTCCTAGAGTAGATACTATCCAAAATAATCCTGTCCTTTAATCCTCGAAAGAATGCTTCACAAGCTCACCACCTCAACCCGTTCAAGCTTGCTATCATGCCAAAAAAGGTACCTACAAGGACAACCCCCAAACATGAGCAATAATAATCATTCATATTCAACACAATATGAAGATAAAGCGTAAATGCATAATCAATATAAAACACTTCCTGTTTTCCCATGCATTTCAAACGCTTCCCGTTTGGTTGTCCCTGTACCATAACTCATGAGTATAATCAACAGATTATTTTTAATGGCCAAAACATGTCATGACATCATATACCATTTCAACTGTACCACATATTGGTCACCATTCCCTAGTCTGTCCATCACAGTGTATTTTAATGCCCCTCGCTTATATTCATATGGGCGGCATAGGATAACCTCGCTACAATGGACATGCGGCGCTCCCACCCCTCGCTTCACAGAGAGCGGCAAATACCCTTTCCTCCTCCCCATATGACAACCACGCTCAAATGTGACATGCGGCGCTCCCACCCCTCGCTTCACATTTAGCGGAACCAATACAAAAAGCGGCAAGCATTAAAATCATCAAAGGATGACCACGACTCATGGGATGTGCATCCAATAATCATAATATGCATCTAACATCAATATGCATAAATTACCATGTATATGCATCCACTATGCAATACCTCATATGGCATAAATCAACATGTATATGCATCCACTATGCAATACCACATATATACCCGCATCCACAATGCATAAACAATGAGTATATAAAATACATGTTACCGTTGGGTGCCCGTACGTCCACTACGTACCTTTCCAAAATGTGGAATGTGATTGGACCTCAATTCCTTGGCTGCGTTGCCACCTGGGTTGGTTCTACATATTCACAAATACCAATATTAGAACCCAATAATAGTCCAATACCAAAAATCCCACAAAACACCCAAAAACACCATTTTTGGTGTCTCGCGATCGATCGCCACAAGCCCCGATCGATCGCGAGACTACACTGCCCCAGCCAACAAAAATGCACAATTCGCGATCGATCGCGGAGCTAGCGCCGATCGATCGCGGCCTCGCCGATCGATCGCGCCAAGCTCGCGATCGATCGCTGAGGCTCACTGCCTCAGCCTGTTGCTCGCGATCGATCGCGAGAAAACGCCGATCGATCGCCGAGCTGTGGGTTTTGCGGGATTTGGGCACTATTCACCCATCTTCAATCCCAACTCAAAACACCCACATACACCAACATTACCAACCCAACAACTCAAAACTACCCATAATCAACATAATAAACTCATAAAAACAACATCCAACCAACATTTTACCAAAACCACCACCCCACACAAACCCATTTAAAACCCTTCAAAACCCAACCAAACTCAAACTAAACTTTACAAAATTAATACATGAGGTACCCATACCTCTTGGGGATCTTAAATCACCCAACAATCTCCTCAAAAACAAGATTTTGCAAGCACTTCTCTTTGCTCCAAAGCTTGAGCTCGAAAATGAGGGTAGGGTTTGTGTGAAGTTGTTTTGGTAAAGTGAGAAAGATTGGGAATAAGGTGTGGGGGGGGTAATAAAATGGGTTTATTAAAACAAATGTATGCCAAATAATTCCATGGTGTATAAAACACCCCAACATGATATTTTTCAAAGCATTTACTCAAAATGCACCAAATATCAATTAAACACATGATTTCCCATAATTGCTAACCAATGCAAATAATCATGCTTCCAATAAATTTACCCAACATGCACCACATGCACCCTGAAATGCAACCCCGGGTCACCCTATCCACATGACCATGCATTTCCACATAAGGTAAAAAATCCCAAAACATAATCAATTACCACATAATTAATCATGTAAACACAATTAAAGCCAATAGCAATTACCATTTCGGGGATGTCACAATAGCCGTGTGGTCCTTGGTGGTTTTGAGCCATTATTTCGATTGTGAATCGAGTTTGCTTCGTGTATTGGTTCAAGAATCTAGCAACTTGTTCTGAACATCCTTTCGATTTGATCGTGTGGATACCGTAGAGACGAAGGTGAAAGCTTTCGTTTGTGACTCGGAGTTCGTTGGACGTGCTGCTCCGTGGAATCTGCTTCAAACACGCTACAAGGGTGAGACTCTTATGTATTCTCTAATCCGATATGAATCCCTATGTATAGATCCGGTGTTAGTAATCCCAATATTTTTTTCCGCTGCGTTGTATGCTCAGGGGATACTTACAGTGGTATCAGAGCCAGTTCAAGGCTCATATCGGATTTATGTGATTAATTATGTTAATCATATTAGAATTAATATTGCATGCTATTAAAACTGTTAATTCATATATGATATGAAATAAATTGAGTTTATGAAAATCATCGTATAATTGTATTTGATATAATTGGCGAATAATTGTATACGATACATGAAAGCGTAAAATCGATGTGTTGCTCATGTATGGCTCACGGCCGCAGCCATAGGGTTTCGAACCCTAGTCACCCTGGCTCACGGCCGCAGCCACCGAAAGGCAAGGGTTTCGAACCCTAGTCACATGGCTCACGGCCGCCGCATGTTGCTAGGGTTTCGAACCCATTGGCTCGTGCATGGCCAAGCAGCCGCCGCTTAGGGCTAGGGTTCGGACCCTGGCTCGAGCATGAGCCGAGCCGCCGCAAAATAGGTTTTGAACCCATTGGCTCGTGACGGCTAACTCATGACGGCTAGGGTTTCGAACCCTAGCAGGCCGTGCATGGGCTCGCCGCCACCCCGCCGGCATGGCTCGGCCATGCTAGGGTCGAACCCTAGGCCCCCTTGGATTGGTCCCTGCCGTGTTCTTCATTTTCGAACCATGGTGGTTCAGTCTTAGTCGCTTTAGTTCGTGGCATGTGATGTCCCGAGCGTACGATAATTTTTCAAAATTATATTTTACAGTTTTAATTAGAATTAAATTTAAAATGTTTAGAATTTAATTAATTAAATGTTAATGCATGCTTTATGTTTGTTTGAGCATGGTGCGTGGTTATAGCCCTTTGACCTATTAGATAGGATTTGTGGATGTTTGTAATTTATAATACGACCTGCGTGTCGTGCCTTTCTCTATTTTATTCTAAATGTAATCCCTCCCCTATGTTCCCCTCGAATGTGAATCGAGGAATTCTATATCTTGTAAATAGTGTAGTTTATTGATGGTGATCAATGAAGATGGAGCATCGTGCCGGGATGAGGAGGCCATTCACAAATTGGAGCCAAAGGAAGGTGCTTGTGAAGTTACCTTAGGTTGACTCATAGGATTTTCTCATTGGCTTGAGAAAATCGTTAGTAGGGGCTATAACCATGTCACGTTTAATTATGTATGTTGATGCATGATTTATCTTATGTTTTAGTTTGATAATAGTATTACACATATATGTAGATATGTATACAACTATATGTAGTGGACATATTTTAAATTATCAAATTAATCATGAGATCAATAAATCCCTCTAAAATATTAAGTTTTAGATGCCTTCCAAAATAAAAGTACTCGTCAATAACTTCGATTGTACATGTGTGGGTTTGCCAAAGCAAAGCACCGTGGCAATCTTAGTAAGGCGCGAAAGGATAAAAGTGATATCCGTTATACTTTAATTGGGTACGACTTAACTAGGTTATCTCAATAGGATTGGGAACCTAGAGGCATGGGTTGGATTATAATTCATTTGATGAATTGAACAAAGTGTTGTTCGTCCAACTATCCAAGAATTATATGTGATGTAATTGACAAAGTGTTGTCTACCTAAATAACCGAGTCTTGGGCGATTAGCCAAAGCTAACTCAAGATTAGGTGAAATATGGATCTTGGCCCACTAAAGGTTTCGAGGGTTGATATTTTTCAAACAAAATAGTGGGAGTATCATTTAATATAAGACCATGTTAAATGATTAAATCATAAACTTATTTTGCATATTTATATTGTAGATATCCATGGCAACTAACAACGTTACTAGCACTTTATCACTGCGATCGGTCCTTGAGAAGGACAAATTAAATGGGACGAATTTCCTAGACTGGCATAGGAACTTGAGGATAGTCCTCAAACAAGAAAAGAAACAATATGTCCTAGAGGAACCCTTACCCGCTGAGGAACCTCCCCTAACGCTACATACAAGAACCGAAAAGATGCTTACAAGAAGCATCAGAGTGACGCACTTGATGTTGGGTGCCTCATGCTTGCCACCATGAACTCTGAGCTTCAGAAGCAACATGAGGAAATGGAGGCGTTCGATATGATCGAACACTTAAAGCAGTTGTACCAACAGCAAGCTAGACAAGAGAGGTATGACGTCTCTAAAGCGTTATTCCAGTGCAGGATGGTAGAAGGAAGCTTAGTTGGAACTCATGTGCTCAAGATGATTGGGTACATTGAGAATCTGGACAAGCTGGTTTTCCATTGGACCAAGAGTTGGCCACCGATGTGATCTTGCAATCGTTGCCTGAGAGCTTCAGTCAATTTGTAGTAAATTACAATATGACTGACATGGAAAAGACTCTACCACAATTGCTTGGTATGTTGAGAACATATGAAGCAAATACTAAGAAGACTAAGGCCACAAATGTCCTTATTGTGAATAAGGGCAAAGGAAGGGCCAAAGCTAAAGGCAACAAGAAAGCAAAGAAGGTCTTTGCTAAATCTAAGCCAAAGTCTATGCACTGAAACCAAAGGGAGGGATAGCAAAGGAAGGGAACTGTTTCCATTGCGGTGAGACCGGCCATTGGAAAAGAACTGCAAAGTATATCTGGAGGATCTAAAGAAAGAAGTGTGACTTCCGCTTCAGGTATTTTTGTTATAGAAGTCAATTTATCTACTTCTTCATCATGGGTATTAGATACTGGATGTGGATCTCACATTTGTGTAAATGTGCAGGATCTCAAAAGGAGTAGGAATTGGCGAAAGGTGAAGTTGATCTCCGAGTTGGAAATGGAGCAAGAGTTGCTGCATTAGCTATAGGAGATTATCATTTAGCTTTACCTTCTGGTTTATCATTGATTTTAAAAGACTGTTATTTGTGCCTTCAATTACTAAAAACATTATTTCTATTTCTTGTTTAGACAAGTATGGTTTTTCATTTATAATAAAGGACAATTGTTGTTCTATTTATTTAAATGATATGTTTTATGCTAGTGCACAAATGGTGAATGGTCTTTATGTATTAAATCTTGATATGCCTATCTATAACATAAATACTAAAAGGATTAAAAATAATGATTGTAATCCGACTTATCTCTGGCACTGTCGCTTGGGCCACATAAACGAGAACCGCATATCTAAACTTCATAAGGATGGAGTATTAGATTCATTTGATTTTGAATCATATGAAACATGCGAATCTTGTTTAATGGGCAAGATGACTAAAGCCCCTTTCAAGGGACATGTTGAAAAAGGGCATTTTTATTGGGACTAATACATAGTGATGTATGTGGACCAATAAGTACACAAGCTAGAGGTGGTTTTCAATACTTCGTTACATTTACTGATGACCTCAGTAGATATGGGTATGTGTACCTAATGAAACATAAGCATGAAACCTTTGAAAAGTTCAAAGATTTCAAGAATGAAGTACAAAACCAACTTGGCAAAAGTATCAAAATCCTTCGATCAGATCGAGGAGGTGAATACTTAAGCCAAGAGTTTCATGACTATCTAAAGGAGTGTGGGATAGTCCCACAACTCACTCCTCCGTATACTCCACAATGGAATGGTGTATCCGAGAGGAGAAATCGAACCTTGTTAGACATGGTTAGATCAATGATGAGTCATGCAGATCTTCCGATATCGTTTGGGGACACGCTCTAGAAACAGCGATTTTCTTACTGAACCGTGTTCCATCTAAATCAGTGGAAAAGACACCATATGAGATATGGACTGGGAAGCGTCCTAGTATGTCTTTTATGAAGATTTGGGGTTGTGAGGCTTTCGTTAGACGTCACGCCACTAACAAACTTGGACCCAAATCTGATAAGTGTTTATTTGTGGGGTATCCTAAGGAAACGAAAGGATACTATTTCTATTATCCCACCGAGAACAAAGTAGTTGTTGCTCGGACTGGTGTATTTCTTGAAAGAGAATTTATTTCTAGAAAAACCAGTGGGAGAAAAATAGAACTTAGTGAAGTTCAACCACAAGAAAACACTGAACCTGAGATTGAGATGGAAACAGAGCAGGCACCACAAGCTGTTGTGGAAGAAGCACCTGCTCAAGAGACACAAGCCCAGCGTAGGTCTGTAAGAGAACACCGGGAGCCACAGAGATATGGATTTCTTGTGACTCAACAAGGTGACTTACTACTTATTGATGAGGATGAGCCGTCATCTTATCAACAAGCTATAATGGGCAATGATTCTGAGAAATGGCAAGAGGCCATGAAATCTGAGATGGAATCCATGTATGCAAACCAAGTATGGACTTTGGTTGATCCACCTGAAGGGGTACGACCCATAGGGTGCAAATGGATTTTCAAGAAAAAGACCGATATGGATGGTAACGTACAAACCTATAAAGGTCGGCTGGTTGCAAAAGGATTCAAACAAATTCATGGTATTGACTATGATGAAACCTTTTCACCAGTGGCCATGGTTAAATCCATAAGGATCTTACTTGCAATAGCTGCATTTCATGATTATGAAATCTGGCAGATGGATGTCAAAACAGCTTTCCTTAATGGAAATCTGCTCGAGGATGTGTACATGACACAGCCCGAGGGTTTTGTCGATCCAAAGGATGCTGGAAAGATATGCAAGCTACAACGATCCATTTATGGATTGAAGCAAGCTTCTCGGAGTTGGAATCTTCGTTTTGATGATGCAATCAAAGAGTTTGGTTTTATCAAAAATGAAGATGAACCTTGTGTCTACAAGAAGGTCAGTGGGAGCGTAATCATTTTCCTAGTGTTGTATGTAGATGACATACTTCTTATTGGAAATGATATCCCTGCCTTGCAATCTGTAAAGATTTGGCTAGGGAATTGCTTTTCGATGAAAGACTTAGGAGAAGCCACCTATGTATTAGGAATCAAGATCTATAGAGATAGATCGAGAAGGCTTCTTGGTCTAAGTCAAAGTACATACATAGACAAGGTGCTTAAAAGGTTTAGCATGCAAGAATCCAAGAAAGGATTCGTGCCTATGACACATGGTATTTATCTCTCGAAGGAACAGTGTCCTTCAACACCAGATGAGAGACAACGCATGAGTAAGATTCCATACGCGTCAGCTATTGGATCTATCATGTATGCCATGATATGTACTCGTCCCGATGTATCGTATGCTTTGAGCATGACGAGCAGATATCAAGTTGATCCAGGTGAAGGTCACTGGATTGCTGTCAAGAATATCCTGAAGTACTTGAGAAGGACTAAGGATACATTCTTGATTTATGGAGGTGAGGAAGAGCTCAATGTAATGGGTTACACTGATGCAAGCTTCCAAACCGACAAAGATGATTTTCGATCGCAATCTGGATATGTGTATTGCCTAAATGGAGGTGCTGTGAGCTGGAAGAGTTCAAAGCAAGAAACAGTAGCCGATTCTACAACGGAAGCTGAGTATATTGCTGCCTCGGATGCAGCAAAGGAAGCTGTTTGGATGAGGAAGTTCATTTCTGAACTTGGAGTGGTGCCTAGCATTAAAGATCCGATAGAACTCTATTGTGACAACAATGGAGCGATCGCATTGGCTAAGGAACCAAGATCTCACCAAAGATCCAAGCACATACTTAGGCGTTTCCATTTCATTCGAGAAATCGTTGAAAGGGAGATGTTAAAATATGCAAAGTACCAACAGATGATAATGTATCTGACCCATTGACGAAGCCGCTGTCACAGCAGAAGCATGATCGTCATACTAGATCTCTAGGCATTAGGTATATGTCTGAGTGGTCTTAGTGCAAGTGGGAGATTTGTTGGGATATGCCCTAAGACAAGTCATTAGATGATTGTTTAAGACATACAATGTTTATGGTTTTATGAATGGCAATTCATTATTATATATTATTCTTTTAACTGTGCATTGTGAATTAATATATATGTTAATGTCCTTAGAATAATATTGTATTATTCTTAAAGATGTCCCTAGTCAAGTATTATCATGAATAGGGATAATGATAATACGTAGAGACTAGTATATGTTGATCGATGAATTGTTCATTGATATGAGATATCAAATCAACATATGGGTACATGTTAGAGAACGATGTACTGGACAGACCCACCATGAGAATGCAACATGGATAGTTATATGATCGTCATATGCAATTCTCATAGTGATAATAATGTATGTAATCCTTACGACTTGTGATCATCAGAGATCCCAACATAAGGAGTTATGTATCTTGATATCGTCAAACGTTACCCGTAACAGGGTAATCTATAAAGGCGACTATTGGATACACTACGAATTATGTAGAGGGATGTTGACTGATCGAGATAGGATTTGTCCCTCCTATATAACAGGAGATGTGTTTGGCCCTTGATCAAGTGAGAACTAAAATGCATGGCCATGCTCGAATGAGTCGATATGAGATATCGAGCTTATTCGTTTATTCTAGTTCTACTTGGGGATCAAGAAATAAAGATTGATATACGAGTATGACTATTCCATGACTCGTGTTCAATCTAAACACAAAGGACAAAGGGATTAAGTTACATGATTAATATTATCACAAGTTCTAAAGGTTATGTCGAGTCATTGACATTCTTGTAATTTGGGTAGCATCGATGTGTTGCTAGATACCGCTCAATGCTTGCGACATAAAATGAGATTTTATGTCACTGCCAACATTACAAATCCTATCGGGTCGCACAAAAGATTAAATCGATAAGGGAAATTAAATTCATTGGATGAATTAATTAATTAAGAAGAGTCTTAATTAAGTGATTAAAAGGTTTTAATTAAATCATGGGTTTGGGCCCATAAGACTTTAAGAAAGTCTTGAACTTTAATTAAAAGCCTTATAATATAAATAAGATTTTGATTAGTTGTTAATCATACTTTGATATCATAGTTTGAATCAAAACCCTAGCCTACACAAGCAGTGCTCTCGGCCGCATCATAAGAGCTCTCGGCCTCCTCAATACCGTGTCGTCCTTGGGGTTTTGAGCCATTATTCGATTGTGAATCGAGTTTGCTTCGTGTATTGGTTCAAGAATAAGTCTAGCAACTTGTTCTTGAACATCCCTTTCGATTTGATCGTGTGGATACCGTAGAGACAAAGTGAAAGCTTTCGTTTTGACTCGGAGTTCGTTGGACGTGCTGCTCCGTGGAATCTGCTTCAAACACGCTACAAGGGTGAGACCTTATGTATTCCTCTAATCCGATATGATCCTATGTATAGATCCGGTGTTTAGTAATCCCAAAATTTTATTCCGCTGCGTTGTATGCTCATGGGGATACTTACAGAGGTATCATGCCGTCGATTCTATAGCGATGGATTTGCCTTGTACTCAGCCTAGGATTTTTTGCCGCCTTCAGCGATGGGGTGCTGATTTTGTATTATTATTGAGCGACGGAGACAGTTATACCGCTATATTTTTAGCGACGAGGTATGAATTTGCTATTCTATTAGCTTTATTGTAGCTGGCATGCGTTGATATACATGTTTTATTATGCCTATTTTACTAGCATGATGGTGGATGACATACGCTGATGTACATGGACCGTCACGAGTTGACTGGGTTGTTTAGATGTCATTGTTGACATGTATCGTCACTAGTTGACAATGCCTTAGATGCCATGAGTTGGCATGTGTCGTCATGGGATGACGATGACGATGGTGTAGGAGATGTCTTATTAGACATGCAATCATCGTTACGATGAACAATGTGTTGAGTATACGTATTCATGGTATGCCTTGGGTGCCAGTACCGAGCACAAGGTGGTGTGTGCGGCACCGATTGACGTGACCCTTATACCGAGCGGGTTGCTCGAGGAATGGTGGATGCGCTGTACATGTGATTGTACCGCAGCTTACGTTTGGGGTGATCATATTACGAGTGGTGATACCCTTGAGGTATGCTCGTTGGAATGGCTTTTGGCCATGTGATTTGACGACAGGAGTAATCATGGAGGAAATTACTCGCTTTCTGTCGATGTGACATGTGGTAGACATGGTCACACCACCCATGAGGTGTGTATAGGATAGGTCCTAAGGGAGTAGGACAAGGTTATGTTAAGTACATAGGGACATTGGAGTTTCCAGGGTGTATATGCAGTTGAGGATTGTTGGGTAAAGACCCACTACTCTATTTTCTTTTCTTCCCACAGTATGTTATGCCGTGCGAAGTGTCCGTCTTATTGGTAGGTTTGAGGTGAACCTAGAGAGGCAGCGACTAGTTTGTCTGCCGTGTGTGTGCAGCACCATGAGGGGCTTGCTAGAGCCGTTTTACTGCTCGTTGGAACCAAGTTTGGCAAATCGTAAGGTGATACGATGTGGATTGTTGGACTCTAGTAGTCACCATGTCATTTGAGGTTGAGGTTGTGCATGCCTCACTGAAACGTGTATACGTTTATGTTTTATCTTGGTGAGACTTGTCTGGGACAGCTCATGATGTTGGAGTACCAACAAGAGAGTCATCAGGTCGTTTTGACTCGATCTGAGGGAACCCGTGTATTTGGGATCAATGGGTGTTATTGTATCCAGTTTTTCCGAACAGTGGTTCGAGACTAGTGGATCTCGAGTTCGATGGCACTTCCCTTGTGAGGAAGGAGGTAGTATTATACCTATTTGGGATCTTTGAAAGATTCGGTGAGTTGGTACGTGTGGTGTTGATTTTGGGAATCACACCGTGTTGTTGATCGTCGATTATCGTTCTCCACTGGGTAGGGAATGACTCAGAATTGACGGTTGTGTTTGGGGCTTAGGGGTATGTTGCAGATACCCGAGCCAAGTGCATTGAGTATGCATGAGGTGTCGTGCTTAGGCAGGTAATATACCGATGAGTATACGGATGCCAGTGGTTGATTTCCTTTTGTCAAGCATAGAGTCATGCTATTTTTTGGATTGTTAAATTCTCTGATGAGAGATATGAAACACCTTGAGATTGGGAATCTCCATGGCACGATGATTATGAGGGATAATCGTGAAGTAGTTGACTTCCTTGAGGAGGAATTATCTTGTGTGGGTTAGGTATTTTCCCTGTTGGTATTTTCTTTCGAGTTTTCGATAGCCTTCCCAAGTTTGGATTGTTAAATCCTAGGATTATCAAGGGATGCAGGAATTCGGATTTGTTGGGTGTCGCTGACGACACAAGCGTTGAGGATGCAATGGGTTTATTGCATGTCCTTTCAAATTTGAAACTCTGTGGAGTCTCGTTGTTATTTATGATCAGGACGTGATTCTTGGAACATCCGGAGGTGGACATCTTGTGAGATGTCTTTTGTGTGAATCTGTGGCCGTGAGTTGCCCAATTGAGTTGCAATGATGCGACTGCTCCTTTGATGGAGGAGGTTTGAGAGTGGAAACCAGGTTTGGTATGTATACTAGTGTTTCCCTCGTAACGATGTATGTTAGACATCGTGAGTCATGATAGAGATGTCATTGAATGATATCTACGATAGAATCAGGAGCGATTCGAATCCTTACAGTTTCAGTTGACTAACTGCTTTTGGATTATTAGCGTTGAGCTGTGCTGACGCTCTTTGACGTTATGATGGATTTGGAAGTCTATTCCACTCCAGAGTTTGACACAAGGTCAACGTTCTCACGGTTGAGGTGTCATTCAAGATGTGTTCTTACTAGTTGCATTAGAACTAAGGATGACTGTCCGATCAACGGTCGTAAGTATTGGTTGTTTTGCAGTCATGAGAGACTGACTTTTGGGATGAACCGCACCGAGGTACGTGTTGCCTCTTGGTGATATGTTGGTTTTGGTAAGTCGCTCTGTTTCAGAGTTTGATGTGAGGTAAGTATCCTCGCGTTTATTATACGATTCTGATATGGTCAAGAATCGAGGTTTATGCTTCATGTTGTTGTGTAGCCTGGGTGTTATGTGATACACCGTGTGCTAATTCGAGGACGAAATTCTTTTTAGTGGGGGATATTGTGATGACCAGGGATTATAGATGTTAATCCCGTAGTGTTAATAATCCCTAAAGTGGTTTTACGTGGCGATTTGGAGTTTAATCGAGGTGTTGGCCTTCCTGGGCTCGTTTATTTGGGTAGTTGGGATCGTTGGATCCAGAGGTTGAGATTGTATTCTCATTTGGGTGAAAAACCAAGAGTAGGGTTTTTTGATGTGTCTCGGATCTCGGGTGCTGTGGTGAGCACCGGTAGGGGGTTTTGGAGTTAGAGAGAGAATTTTTGAAAACAGATGATTTTTAATGAATCATGATGTATTTGTGGGGCTATTAGTTTTTCGGGGTATTTTTGCTATAATACCAGTTGAACCCGAGATTTTTGTATTAATTTCATTTCAGCCCCAAATTTCTTTCCCTCTCCCCGCACGCGATTTCCCGTCTGGACCAGCCCCGCCGCTTCAGGCGCTTCGCCCGCCGCAGTCCGGCCGCCGTTCGGCGCTTGCGACCTATCCACCGGCTTCGTCTCGTCGAGGCGCAGCTATCCCCTCCGTCAATTCGAAGTTTCATCGCGTTTTGAGTTCGGATTTTACAGGAAAGCGGCGATCCCCAATTTCTAGGGTTTATCGGATTGCGACCGAGATTCACTTCCGATTTTTCGATTGGGTAACCTCCCTTACCTCTTTTTCGTCCCTATCATGTTATTCCCTGCTATTTTGTGTTGGTTTGGTTCGAATTTATTTCGAATTTCGTAGGGTTTTAGGTTCGAAATTTGGGGGGTTTTTGGCAGGAGTGTTATTCTTGCAATTGATCGATTATGGCTGTTTTTGATGATTTATATGGTGTTTATTTGGTTCGAATTTGTGAGATTAGGGTTCGATTTTTGTAGGGTATTCTTGAACAAATTTCGATATTGTCTCATTCGTTTCCCTCCCTGCCCCGGGTATTTTTAAAAGGTTAATTGTCGTGCGTTGACAATATTTTGAGGGTTAGGGTGTGCTTGAGCAATTGCATGGTTGCATGTTGTAAATAATTGTGAATTATTTATCGTGTTAGCACATCATTCCTCGGGCATGGAACTCGAGCAAGGTTTGGCTCGGACTTCGGAGATTTAGGTACGTGCGACGTACGATCATTACTATATATGTGAAATGCATAAGGTATTTTTGATTTCACATGAATATTGTGCGTATGGTTTATATATAATGTTGATATAGCCAAGGATGACCAAATCTTGATATCGCCGCTTGTAGCGTGCGTGACACTAGAGTAGGATCACTCTTACAAGATATAAGGGGTACTGGGTTATGTACTATTGTAGGCATTTGAGATGCCTGGAGATGATCATGGGATCATGTATTCATTATAGACATTTGAGATGTCTAAGGTATAATGGAGAATTGGTAAAATAAATGCTAGGCATTTGAGCTATCTATGATTTATAGCGAGGTTATAAATCAGTATTAGATATTGAGATATCTATATTTGCGTGAATGATGAACTTGGAATCATAATTATTGATATTCGAGAACTAGGCATGCAATGAGTTAATCATGTGTTGATTTACTGATTTATGAGATTTGATGAGTTTGATGATTGTGAGAACAGGGACAGTACACGGATCCCGGATGAGGATGTTGCCATCCAGGGAGTATCATTTAAAATCATTAGTATGTACTTTTGTTGTAAATTATGAATTTCATTATTGTGATTATGGATTTTGTGTATTGGTATGCTCACCCCGTTGGGGCTGTCTCTGTTGGGACAGGTGAACAGGTACAATCGATGGCTGTGGAGCTGAGCTCGAGCTGTTGATTGGAGGTACTCCCGGATCGTGGTACCAGGGCTTGATGGAGCACGGTATCGTATAGAGTACCTATATATACACCTGAGGATTTTATACATATTCATGATGCTCGCATG
>CAJQUN010002631.1:0-24366 GCA_907163345.1 Haberlea rhodopensis | reverse complement strand
GAGTACTTCCAGGATCAAAGTACCAGAGCTGGTATTCAGTATGATATTTATACATTAGACACACATATACTTATTCGATACTCGCATGTGAGCACTATTATGTGTATATGGCTTGTATAAAAGGTAAGGGGCCTTTATCTTTTCATTTATGTGTTGGGCATACAATTAATTAGGATTGCAAAATGAATTGAGAACGTGTTAGTGTATTACAAGGGTGCATGATATGTTAGATAGACTTGGTTGGGAAAAGCTGGATATTTAATGAAAGGATGCGAGAAATTTTAATAGATGGTATTTTATGTCATTGTTGCATGTGTCTTTTCTGTAAGGACCCCAAGCCCTTAACCCTTAATTAGTGTATTAACATTATGTGTGGCACATGCTTTCAATAAAAAGTCAATCGGGAAGCTCAGTTGATGCTTACAAAATTCATTTAATATTCAACGTTATAAGATCATCTCTACTAACATATAGACTCATAGAGTTGCCCATTACCATCCCCATTTTGCCAATTTCACATTGTGGACTTTTATAAAAATTTGGGCAGAGTCTCCCCGTAAATTGAGCTATCCCAAAACAAAAGCACATCATATAATATAATTCCCGGCCAGGGAATACACAATACCCAACAGATACTGAACACAAAGTAAATTCCCAGCCAGGGAAGACACCACACATAAGACGACAAAAGTGGGTTTCACAACACCCACATAATACACTAACGACTCTCATATCATTAGCATTTCTACCACAATTGCATGCAACATATAATGAAAGAGAGAAAAGGCTCATGCCTTTATATACAACCCATATACAAGAATATCCATGCTCACAAGCGAGCATCATAAATGTGTATTAAACCTCGGGTGTATATAAGTACTCTATATGATACCGTGCTCCATCAAGCCCTGGTACCACGATCCTGTGAGTGCATCCAATCAACAGCTCGAGCCCAGCTCCATAGCCATCGATGCACCTGTTCACCTGCCCCAACAGAGACAGCCCCCAACGGGGTGAGCATACCAATACACAAAATCTCATAATCACAATAATGAAATTCATAATTTACAACACAAGTAAATATTAATGAATTTTAAATGATACTCCCTGGATGGCAACATCCTCCCTCCGGGATTCCGTGTACTGTCCCTGTTCTCACAATCATCAAACTCATCAAATCTCATAAATCAGTAAATCAACACATTGATTTAACTCATAGCATGCCTGATTCTCAAGTATCAATAATCAATGATTCCAAGTTCATTATACATACAAATATAGATATCTCAATATCTAGTACTGATTTCTCAATTTCGCTATCAATCATAGATAGCTCAAATGCCTAGCATTTATTTTACCAATTTTCCATTATACCTAGACATCTCACATGTCTTATAATGAGTACATGATCCCACGATCATTCTCAGGTATCTCAAATGCCGTACAATAGTCATATAGGCCCAGTACCCCATATATATCAACACATAAATATAGCCATGCGCACAACCATCGATGAAGTCAATATACATTATGCATTTCACAAATGCTCTCATATAAAGTAATGCTCGTACGTCGCACGTACCTTAAATCTCCGAAGTCCGAGCCAAACCCTGCTCGAGTTCCATGCTCCGAGGAACGATGTGCTAACACGATAAATTAATTCACAATTAATTACGAACATGCAACCCATGCTCAAGCACACCCATAACCCTCAAAAATATTGCCAACACACGACAATTAACCATTTCAAGGACCCGGGGTAGAGTACATGCAGGGAGGGAAAATCGAGTGAGACATCAACGAAAATTGCTCAAGAGCTCCCCATAAATTTTCGAACCCTCACTCCACAATTCGAACCCATTAAACACCATAATTCATCTAAAATATGAATTAATCAATCAACAACATGAATAATCGCCCCACATGCCAAAACCCCCCAAAATTCGAATTCAAGCCCTAAATTCGTATCCAATTCCTTAAATTCGAACACAATAAGCATCATAATACATCTAAAACATGAATTAATCGATCAATAGCAAGAATCATCACCCCTTGCCAAAAATCCCAAAATTCGAACCCTAACTCACGAAATTAGAGCTGAAATTCGAACCAAATGCAACAAATATTTCGAACCACAAAAGTCTGAAATCATCGACTCAAAAACAGCTCACAAACGCCCCAAAAACACCAGAAAATCGTACCAAAAACATACCAAAATCGAGCCCCAAAAATCGGATGAACTCCAGTTTTCGAACCCTACGCTTTCTGCAGAAATCCGAGCTCAAATCACGACCAAACTTCAAATTGTTGGTATGGATGGAAGCGCCTGGAAGAGACGAATCCAACGGCGGGTGGCACCCGCCGAACAGCGGGCGGACGACGGCGGGCGGAGGCCTTTTCTGGGCGGGGGTCAAAGGGCATCGGAAAACCAGCGTGCGCGAGGGGAGAGAGTGAGGGTGAGGAAATGGTTCCGATAATTAAAATCTCGGGTTCAACTTGTATTTATAGCAAAATACCCCGAAATACTAATAGCCCCACAAATACATCATGATTCATTAAAAATCATCTGTTTTCAAAAATTCTCTCTCTAACTCAAAAACCCCCTACCGGTGCCCACACCAAGCACCCGAGATTCCGAGTCACACTAAAAACCCAACTCACAGGTTTTCACCGAAATGAGAATACGATCTCAACCTCGGGATCCAACGATCCCAACTACTCAAATAGACGAGCCCGGAAGGCCCAACGCCTCGATTAAACTCCAAATCGCCACGTAAAACAACTTTAGGGGTTATTACCACTCCGGGATTAACATCCGTAATCCCCGGTCATCACAATATCCCCCACTAAAAGAATTTCGTCCTCGAAATTAGCACCGGTGTATCACGTAACACCCAGGCTACACAACAATATGAAGCCATAACCTCGATTCTTGACCATATCAGGATCGTCTTAAAAACCTCGAGAATACTTATCTCACATCAAACTCTGAAACAGAGCGACATACCAACACCAACATATCGCCCAAGAGAAAACGTACCTCGATGCGGGTCATCCCAAAAGTCAGTCCCTCATGACTGCAAAACAACCAATATTTACGACCGTAGATCGGACAGTCATCCTTCGTTCTAATACCACTAGTAAGAACGCACCCTGAATGACACCTCAACCGTGAGAGCGTTGACCTCGTGTCAATCTCTGGTGTGGAATAGACTTCCAAATCCATCATAACGTCAAAGAGCGTCAGCACCACTCAACGCTAATAATCCAAAAGCAGTTAGGCAACTGAAACTGCAAGGATTCGAATCGCTCCCGATTCTATCGTAGATATCATTCAAAGACATCTCTATCATGACTCACGATGTCTAACACACATCATTACGAGGAAAAACACTAGCATACCACGATGTACACATACCAAACCTGGTTTCCACTTTCAAACCTCCTCCATCGAATGAGCAGTCGCATCATTGCAACTCAATTTGGGCAACTCACGGCCGCAGATTCACACAGAAGACATCTCACAAGATACCCACCTCCGGATATTCCAAGGATCACATCCTGATCATAAACAAACCATCGAGACTCCACAGAGTTCAAATTCTGAAAGGACATGCAATAAACCCATTGCATCCTCAACGCTTGTGTCGGCAGCGACACCCAACCAATCTGAATTCCTGCCATCCCTTGGCAATCCTAGGATTTAACAATCCAAACTTGGGAAGGCTATCGTATAACTGGAAGGGAAGCACCAACCAGGGAACATCTCAACCCACACAAGATAATCCCTCCTCAAGGGAAGTCAACTAACTTCACGATTATCCCTCATCATCATCGTGCCATGGAGATTCCCAATCTCAAGGTGTTTCATATCTCTCATCAGAGATTTAACCATCCAAAAGTAGCATAACTCTATGCTTGACAAGAAGGAAATCAATAACTGGCATCCGTATACTCGCCGGTATACCTGCATAAGCACTGACATCACATGCATACTCAATGCACTTGGCTCGGGTATCTACAACATACCCCTAAGCCCCAAACACAACTATCAATTCTGAGTCATTCCCTACCCAGTGGAGAACGATAATCGACGATCAACAACACGGTGTGATTCCCAAAATCAACACTACACGTACCAACTTACCGAATCTTTCAAAGATTTCCAAATGGGTATAATACTACCTCCTTCCCCACAAGGGAAGTGCCATCGAACTCGAGATCCACAAGTCTCAAACCACTGTTCGGAAAACTGGATACAATAACACCCATTGCATCCCAAATGCACGGGTTCCCTCAGATCGAGTCAATAACGACCTGATGACTCTCTTGTTAGTACTCCAACATTATGAGCTGCCCTAGACAAATCCCTCAAAACAATAGACGTATAAACGTTCTCATGGGGTGTCACATGCCTCAACATCATGCTACAAAGGGACAATCAAAAGCCTGCCAAAAGCTTTCATCGTATCATCATACGATTCACCAAACTCGGTTCCATCGTGCAGTATCATGGCTCCAACAATCACACTATATCATTACCACGATATCTGGCTAGCAAAGCACTGTCTCCATAGGCTCGTACCAGCTTATCGACGTGACACACGTCCCAATCCGGTATACCATACCGTACAAATTATTAGAGTTGTGGGTCATCGCCCAGCATATCTCTAAAATACCAAGCACAATGGACAACCCGGTGTCCTTGCTCACTTATGATGCAATCATAATCCGTTAAGACTTATCCCACACCCTCAGGGTGGGTGCAACCATGTCTACCCTACATCACAACACAAGCGAGTAGTTTCCTCAATGACTACTCTTACCACTAATCACTTGGCCCTAGCCAAACCAACGAGCATACCCAAGGGTATCATTGCTCGACAAATATATACTTCGAATATGTGCTGCGGTATAATTCATATACGGCGCACCCAATAGTTCCTCGAGCAATTTGCTCGGCATAATGGTCTCGTCAACTAGTGACTCAGACACTACCATGTGCCCACCAAGGCACTCAAACCATATAACCAAATACATAACATAAATGTATTAATCATCAAAACGACGCCACACGTCTACATAGAACATCAACTATGTTATCGTCATCCCGTGACGGCATATGTCAACATATGACATCCAACTAACATCGTCAAACATACGACGGTACATGGCAATACACGACATCCATAATCTCATCGTCAAACACATGGCATATATATAGCAACACATAGTATCCACAATAATGCTAACACAAGTAATATGCCATACCTCATCGCTATCAATATAGCGGCATACCTGTCTCCGTCGCTCGATAATAGTACGTAGTCAGCACCCATCGCTCGAAGGCGGCAAAATCCTGTGCTGAGCACATAGCGGCACAATCCATCGCTATAGAATCGACGGCATGATACCTCGTCATATAATAAGTGGCATGAAACCTCGCTATACTCCTGAGCATGAATCATCGTCCACATAATAGCGGAAAGAGGCATCGCTAGCAATATATCCGGCGGCAAGAACCATCGCCAATCAATATAGCGGCATGAACCATCGCTATCCATATACATGGCGGCAAGAACCATCGCCAGTCAATATAGCGGAATAAACCATCGCTATCAATATCCATGGCGGCAAGAACCATCGCCAGTCAATATAGCGGCATGAACCATCGCTATCAATATACATGGCGGCAAGAACCATCGCCAGTCAATATAGCGGCATGAACCATCGCTATCAATATACATGGCGGCAAGAACCATCGCCAGTCAATATAGCGGCATGAACCAACGCTATCAATATACATGGCGGCAAGAACCATCGCCAGTCAATATAGCGGCATGAAGCATCGCTATCAATATACATGGCGGCAAGAACCATCGCCAGTCAATATAGCCGATCCCTAGTCATTGTCACGGTAGTGTATTTTAATGCCCCTCGCTCAAGTAAAAACATGCGGTACTCCCACCCCTCGCTTCACATATAGGCGGCATAGAATAACCTCGCTTAAATGGACATGCGGTACTCCCACCCCTCGCCTCACATTTTAGCGGCAAATATTCTTTCCTCGCCTATGCTAACCACGCTTCAATGTGACATGCGGCGCTCCCACCCCTCGCTTCACATTTTAGCGGCACAAAATAATAAATAGCGGCAAGCATTTAAAATCATCACTCATCCATAACAATGACTCATGGGATATTCACCAAGTATTTCATCCATACCTGCATCACAAAGCATAATCCATATACCAACATACATCATCATGAGTGTATTTTAATGCACCTCGCTCAAATGCGACATGCGGTACTCCCACCCCTCGCTTCAACATTTGGCGGCAAAGCATTAAAATCATCACTACATGTATACATGCAACCACAATGCATAATTCCAGGATGTATATAAAATGCAGGTTACCGTTTCGTGCCTTTTCAACCATGGCCTTAGCCTTTCCACGTCATAGTGTCCCTACATGAACAATTCCAAACCATGAGCATACGATAATCCATATTCCACACAATATGATTATAATGAGTAAATGCATAAACTATGAGTACAAAGTACTTCCTGTATCCCAATGCATTTCAAAATGCTCCACTTGGTTGTCACTGTGTCACAACTCACAATCATAATCAACAGGTTATATTATGATTCTATAGATGTCATGACAATAATCGTTTCACTATGATCACATATCACAAATGCACATAAGTAAACACTAACTACTATCATGCATAAATATGTGCTACTCATCCCTATCAGCATGTTCCAGGCCCTCAACAGCCCCAAAGAGCTAACCACTGCTCTGATACCACTAATGTAAGGACCCCAAGCCCTTAACCCTTAATTAGTGTATTAACCATTATGTGTGGCACATGCTTTCAATAAAAAGTCAATCGGGAAGCTCAATTGATGTTTACAAAATTCCTTTAATATTCAACGTTATAAGATCATCTCTACTAACATATAGACTCATAGAGTTGCCCATTACCATCCCATTTTGCCACTTTTCACATTGTGGACTTTTATAAAAATTTGGGCAGAGTCTCCCCGTAAATTGAGCTATCCCAAAACAAAAGCACATCATATAATATAATTCCCGGCCAGGGAATACACAATACCCAACAGAATACTGAACACAAAGTAAATTCCCAGCCAGGGAAGACACCACACATAAGACGACAAAAGTGGGTTTCAACACCCACATAATACACTAACGACTCTCATATCTGTGAGACCCCGATATCTCAATATACTAATAGGTGCGATTAAGAGAACTAAACATTCATATGAATAAATCAGAGTAAAGAGTCATGTTGATTTTCCTGAGCTTAAGGAATACAGTAGCAAAAGTTTCAAAAGGGATTTCACAAATTCCTACAAAAGGTGCTACATTATAGTCTTATTCTACCACAAGTAGAAGCTATATAAAATTTTCTCAAATCTTGTAGCTAATCCCGTAACTCTCCTTACAGCTCAGCTTCTCAACCCCGACCCTGGTTCTCAACATCAAAAGCACCTACAAAGACAACCCCCAACACATGAGCATATCACAATTCATATTCAACATAATATGAAAATAAGGCGTAAATGCACAATCATAAAATACAAATCACTTCCTGTATTTCCATCGCATTTACAATGCCCACTGGTTGTCCCTGTACCATGATTCATAATATAACACATTATATGAATGTATGGTTTCACAAATGAATGTCATGACATTTCCTCTTTTTCTTGAGTCAGTCATCATCGGTTATTTTAATACTTCTCCGCTTTTATAATCTCAAAACAAGCGGTATCTCATCCTCGCTTCTTTATACTAGCGGTATCTCATCCTCGCTCAGTATAGTATATACCCGCCTCCATGTGCAAGCGAGCCTCCCCCCTCCCGCTCTACATTTTTAGCGGTAAAGCGTAAGCATTAACACCTTAACCGTGATCGCCCTGACTCGTGGAATACATCTCTTTATCCCACATCACAATATGCAACAACAATGCATAATATGCAACAACAATGCATAATAACATGTATCAACTCAATAATGCATCACATTGCATTCATCATGTGTCATGCAGACAAAACATAAATACATGTTACAGTTGGGATGCCCGTACGTCGCTTACGTACCTTTCCAAAAAGTAGTGTGTGGTGGGACTCTATCCCCTGCGTTGTGTAGCCGTCTGTGAAGGCTCTACACCAGTGTACAACACAATATTAGATGCCAATATATGATCCAAAATCAAAAATCCAACAAAAAAACAATATTTCAAAATTTTGCTTCTGGCGATCGATCGCTACCCCTTGGCGATCGATCGCCAAACTCCACTGTCCCATGGCGATCGATCGCGCCTTTCATGGCGATCGATCGCGTGGCTTTGATTTGGCTACTGGACCTCGGCGATCGATCGCGCCCTTTGTGGAGATCGATCGCCACTTGGTCTGTGCGCGATAATTTTCCAGAATGTTCAACACCGATAGTCACACCTTTCATTCTAACATGTAAGACATACAACATGCCAAGACCAACATGCTAGTATTTAAAATACATTACCCTGAGTGTATTTACATCAAGATTGTACCCCAACCACAAACTCACATGCATTAAAAACACCCATGAACATCAGTACTCATCCAACATTTTCTGGAAACAGGGCATTGTCTTCCTGCCCAGATTTTTGAGTACACATTTTCAAGCAATGAAATCTACCACATAAGTCATGCAATTTGCTCGAATAAAAATGCCAAGGGTTTCACCAAACTACCATGCATATTTCCACATCGAAGGTTCATTCAAAAACTGTGATATCCCCGAAATGATTATGTGATTTTAATCATTTAATGTTATATTGTGATGTTAAGGTGTTAATTCATGGGATTGGATAAATTTTATTGGGGAGAATTACTTCAGGGTGCATGTAACATGTATTGGGTTTTTGGGGTGTGTATTGTTTGTTTTGGTAAAGCATGCAAAAAGGGGTAATTGAAGTATTTTGTTGAGAAAATACTATAAATATCATGTGGGGATATTTTAAATACATCGTGCTAATTCGGGACCAAAACATAACACATCAAACCACCCAACACTTAACCACCCCCCCAACCCATACTTTGACTCAGCATGAGCTGGCCATGCTTCCACTTGGCTCAATAATTTAACACCTTTCCAGCACTCCAAATTTCGAACCTCCTCTTCCAAAATACCATCCAGCAGCTGCTAAGCAATTTTAGGAGGAGCCCTTCCATTTCCATCGCCTGGAAATCCTTCAAAAATCGGGGCAAAGTAGGGTGAGGAACTACCCTGTTTCTTTCTGGAAAAACTGGTTTGGTTCTACTTTTGAGCATGGTGAAAAACGGCATGTTAGCATATGTTTCTTGAAACCTGTGATTTAAATGCTTACATGGTGTTTTTATGAGTCTCTCTGTAATTTTCCTTAAGCATGATGCATGTTTTATGTGGAAGATTTAAGCTTGTGAAAAGTAGTGCTCAAAAATCTGGGTAGAGATTTCCTCTGTTTTTCTGGAAAACGTGGGTTGGGAGTGTTTTTGAGGAGGTGTTATCATGCATGATAAGCTTATATATTGGAGAAACTTTGATGTAAAAATATGCTTGGTAGTTTTGTGAAACCCATGGCATGTTTAGTTGAGCACGGTTTATGTTATATGTGTTAGTTTTGATAGCATGTAAAGAGGTGCTCAAGAATTCTGGAAATGAAAATGTGCCCTGTTTCCAGAAAAAGTTGATCCAGTACTTGTTTAAATGATCGATGTTTATGCATGTAGGTTTATGCTCAGGGTGTATATTTGGTTTGAATACACTCAGGGTAGTGTAGTTCAAATGCTAGCATGATGATCTTAGTATGTATTATGTCCTACATGTTAGATTTAAGGGTATAAATATCGGTGTTAAGCAATTCTGGAAAATCGCCAAAGGAACAAGGTTGGCGATCGATCGCCAAGGAGGCGCGATCGATCGCGACGTTCCAGTGGGTTTTGGCGATCGATCGCCAATATTGGGGCGATCGATCGCTGAATGTTTTTTTTGGTATGCGAGGCAGTAGCATCTCGCGATCGATCGGGGCTCATGGGCGATCGATCGCGAGATGATATTGAAGGATTAATTTGGTTTTTAATTTGGTTTTGCTTCCGGATTATTATGAGGTGCCTAATATTGTGTTGTGTGGCTATGTAGAACCATCCCAGGTGCCAGCACAACCGAGGAGATAAAGTCGATTGACTCCTCTATCTTTTGAAAGGTACGTAAGCGACGTACGGGCATCCCAACGGTAACATGTACTTTATGTTTGTCTTTATGACACATGATGAATGCAATGTGGTGCATTAAGATTATGATACATGTTTTTATGCATTGTTTTTGCATATGTATGTTGTGAAATATAAGAGGTGTATTTCACGAGTCAAAGTTATCTTAGTAAGGATTTTAATGGCTTACGCTAAAGTCCATTGGAAGCGATGAAGAATTCCGCTTACATGGAGTAGCAACGCTAAAGTCCATTGGAAGCGATGAAGAATTCCGCTTACATGGAGTAGCAAGAAGCATTAAAATGTACTAATGATAAGGGCTCAGGATGAAATAAGGATTTAAGGAAAAAGGAATGTCATGACATTGCATATCCATACATTCATATAATGTGTTTCTATTATGAATTATGGTACAGGGACAACCAATGGGCGATATAAATGCTGGAAATACAGGAAGGACTTGTGTTTAAGATTTGCATTTATGCCTTACTTTCATATTATGTTAAATATGAATTGTGTTATGCTCATGTGTTGGGGGTTGTCTTTGTAGGTGCTTTTGTTGACGAGAACCAGGGCCGGGGTTGATATGCTGAGCTGTAAGGAGTGCTACAGGATTAGCATGATAGAGTTTTTGTATAGCTTCTACTGAGTAGAGTAAGACTATGATGTAGTACCTTTGTAGGAAGTACGTCTTTCCTTTTGGAACATTTTGGTACTGTAATCTCTAAAGCTCAGGTTAATCAACACGGCACATTACTCTGATATAATCACATGTATGTTTAGTTCTCTAAATTGCACCTTAATATCTTGATGTGATAACGGGGTCTCACATTTAGTGGTATCAGAGCAGTGGTTAGATAACCAGGGAAGAGTGAAGGGTAGCCTTTAGAGACAAGTTGGCTAGGTATTCATTTAGGCATGCTTATGCATGTGATGCATATGGTTGTATACGT
Source organism: Haberlea rhodopensis (assembly GCA_907163345.1). Classification (NCBI taxonomy): domain Eukaryota; kingdom Viridiplantae; phylum Streptophyta; class Magnoliopsida; order Lamiales; family Gesneriaceae; genus Haberlea; species Haberlea rhodopensis. Next base: position 13,149 of record CAJQUN010002631.1, on the reverse strand, counting down.
GATATACTAACATGCTTTGAATATTTTACTCTTGTTATCTAACGGCTTATATTATGAACTGCTTTTGGTATTGTTGTTAACTATTGTGTTGCAGCATGGCGAACCTCAATGAAGAGGTAGGAGATATGGACAGTAGACATGCCAGTATTGCTCAGCCGAACCCCTTACCACCACCTGCTGTGGGCGTGGAGCCCAGTGTACAGATATTACTGCCAGGGGAGCTCAGTTTGAAGCAGTTTCTGAGTTTCCATCCGCCCATGTTTGAGGGGACTGAGTCTGGTGAAGTAGCTGAGGAGTGGTTGGAACGTATAGAGCAGATACTTGTGACTGCACCTTGTGCACTCACGGCATGGCTGAGGTTAGCAGAGTTTCAGCTGGCTAAGAAGCCTGCTATGTGGTGGAAGACCACCGTGATGGAGCTGAGAGCTCTAGGTATGGCAGTTGACTGGACTGTATTCCGGACCCGGTTCCTTAACCGGTATTTCTCTGCAGCTGCCAGACAATTGAAGGAGGATGAGTTCAACAGTTTGAAGCAGGGTAGCATGTCCGTAGCAGACTACGCTATGCAGTATTCCTCACTGCTGAGGTATGTACCTCATATTGCTGTCAACAGCCATGCCAAGATGAGGAACTTTCTGAAAGGTCTGAGGCCGGAGCTATTCGATAGGGTTATCTCTAACAACCCCAGCTCGTTTGACGACGCCCTGACACGGGCAGAGTTGGCAGAGATTGCCGTAGACGCATACAAGGATGTTGTACCCCCTTTTGTACCATCACAGAGGCCTACTACTGATAGTCTGAGGCCACGAGGGGATCAGTTTAAGGCTCGTGGGGCCTCATCATCTTCCAGGTTTAGTGGGAAGAAGTCTCATGGACAGAAGCAGAACACCCGGGGGCACACACAGGGAAGCAGGACAGAGGTAACCAGGTGTACCAACTGTGGAGGATGGCATTTGTTACGTGACTGTCGAGGTTGCTATATCTGTGGCAAGATGGGCCACATAGCTCGGGGTTGCCCCAATCGGGCAGTTCAGACGGATTCAGGGCCGAATAGGCCAAGGTTTGATGCTGGGAGGGCACCACAGAGGCAGCAGTTTGCACCACGACCCCTGGGAGGTCAGACGACAGGACCGCCGCAGGGACAGGTGTATGCACTGACCAGGGAGCAGGCCGAGGCAGCCCCAGAGGAGGTCATTGCTGGTACGTGTCATTTACTTACGTACCCTGCACTTATATTGATAGATACAGGTGCTTCCCATTCCTTTGTATCTACTGCCTTTGTGGAAGGACACCATTTGTGCTCGTCTCTGTTACCCACGCCTCTCATGGTCTCGACACCCACGGGGAAGCATGTGATTGCGGATCGACAGTTATCTGATTGCCTCATTTATTTTGAGGGCAATGATCTGAGGGCCGATTTGATTCAGTTAGAGATGGCAGACTTTGACTGCATTATCGGCATTGATGTGTTGAGCAGATACCGAGCTATGGTAGATTGCCAAAAGAGGATGGTTCGCTTTCTGTCTGATCAGGGGTTCCAGTGGACTTTTTATGGGGACGGCTCTCGTCCAAGGATACCAGTAATCTCGGCGGTTAAGATGTCGCAGTTATTGGAACGTGGCCATACTGGGTACCTTATTTATGCTATGGATGCTTCAGAGGAGAAGGAAGTGAGAGCCGAGGACATTCCAGTTGTGGCGGAGTTCAGTGATGTGTTTCCAGATGAGATTCCGGGATTTCCGCCTGTCAGGGATGTGGAGTTTGCTATTGAGCTGCTGCCAGGGACATCAGCCATTTCTCGTGCCCCATACAGGATGGCACCGGCAGAGCTGAGGGAGCTGAAGGTACAGTTACAGGAGCTCCTCGACAAGGGATACATCCGTCCTAGTGTATCGCCTTGGGGTGCGCCAGTCTTGTTCGTGAAAAAGAAGGATGGATCAATGCGTCTGTGCATTGACTACAGGCAACTGAACAAGGCTACAGTGAAGAACAGATATCCGCTTCCGAGGATTGATGATCTGTTCGACCAGCTTCAGGGTACGGAGGTGTACTCCAAGATAGATTTGAGGTCAGGCTATCACCAGGTACGGGTTAGAGCTGGTGATGTCCAAAAGACGGCTTTTAGAACTCGGTATGGACACTATGAGTTCTTGGTGATGCCGTTCGGTGTGACAAATGCACCTGCAGTCTTTATGAGCCTGATGAACAGAGTATTTCAGGAGTACCTCGATCAGTTTGTGATCGTGTTATTGATGACATCCTGGTCTATTCGAGGAATGAGGAGGATCATGCCGATCATCTGAGGATAGTACTCCAGATCCTCAGAGATCATCAGTTGTACGCCAAACTCAGCAAGTGTGAGTTTTGGCTGAACAGTGTTGCATTTTTGGGCCATATCATATCACGAGAGGGGATATCAGTAGACCCGAGGAAGATAGAGGCAGTTATGGATTGGTCTACCCCTACTTCAGTCAGTGAGATTCGAAGTTTTCTTGGTCTGGCTGGCTATTATCGACGTTTCGTCGAGGGTTTCTCAAAGATCGCCAAGCCACTTACACAGCTGACTCAGAAGGGAGTCCCATTTTGTTGGTCAGAGGCTTGTGAGCAGAGTTTCCGGGAATTAAAGCACAGACTGACTACTGCGCCAGTTCTAGTGATACCCAAGGAGAACAAAGGATTTGTTCTTTATACCGATGCATCTCTACAGGGATTAGGGTGCGTGCTGATGCAGGACAGACATGTAGTGGCTTACGCTTCGAGACAGTTGAAGCCACATGAGACGAGGTATCCAGTCCATGATCTGGAGTTGGCAGCTATAGTGTTCGCCTTGAAGATATGGCGACACTACTTATACGGTACCTCATTCACCATCTTCACTGATCACAAGAGCCTGAAGTTCTTGTTTACACAGGCTGAGCTGAACATGAGGCAGAGGAGATGGATGGACCTGCTGAAGGACTACGATTGTGAAATCGAATATCACCCGGGAAAAGCAAATTTGACAGCCGACGCTTTGAGTCGGAAGGTGAGGAGCACAGCAGAGGATGCTATGTCTCTGTCAGCTATGTTTGGCTCCTACTGCCATTTGGGATTCGATTATGATGTATCTTCTTCACCAGTACAGGTTTTGACCTTGCTAGCTGAGCCTGTTATATTTGATCACATCAGGAAGGCTCAGGGGACCGATGTAGAGGTTCAGAGATGGATGTTAGTGGTTCATTCAGGACAGCCATCGAGATTCAGAGTGGCTGATGACGGTTCTCTGAGGCTCGGCGACAGATGGGTGGTTCCAGATACACCCGAGTTACGCCAAGGTATATTACAGCGAGCTCATTGCAGCAGGATGAGTATCCATCCAGGTGGGAAGAAGATGTATAAGGATCTACGCAGCCAGTTCTGGTGGAGGCGTATGAAACAGGATGTCACCTCTTTTGTCAAGCGTTGTTTGATTTGTCAGCAAGTGAAAGCTGAGAGACAAAGGCCTGGAGGTGAACTAAGAAGTTTAGAGGTACCCGAGTGGAAGTGGCAGCACGTATCTATGGATTTCGTGACCCACTTGCCGAGGACTGTTTCGGGTTTTGATGCCATCTGGGTAGTCGTGGACAGGTTGACTAAGAGTGCTCATTTCATTCCCTACTGTATGACCTTCACGCACTTAAGAATGGCGCAGTTATATGTCAGAGATGTGGTGAGACTGCACGGGATCCCTGTTTCGATTGTGTCAGATCGAGATCCGCGGTTTACATCTCACTTTTGGGAGGGTCTGCAGACAGCTCTAGGTACAGAGTTGAGGTTGAGCACAGCCTATCATCCCCAGACGGACGGACAGACCGAGCGTACGATACAGACGCTCGAAGATATGTTGAGGGCTTGTGTGCTGGAGTTCGACACTTCATGGCAGGACTCGATAGCCTTGGTGGAATTTTCTTACAACAACAGCTACCAGGCAAGTATTCAGATGGCTCCTTTCGAGGCCCTCTATGGTAGGCGTTGTAGGTCACCCTTGTGTTGGGATGACATGGACCGTAAGTCGGTTGGAGGACCTGAGTTGGTTCAGGAAATGGAAGAGAAAGTTAAGGTTATCAGAACAAAGATGAAGGCAGCTCAGGATAGACAGGCAGCATATGCCAATCAGCGGCGTAGACCGTTGGAGTTTCAGTTAGGCGACAGAGTGTTTTTGAAGATCTCACCCTTCAGAGGCGTAGTACGGTTTGGGATGCGAGGGAAGTTATCCCCGAGGTATGTAGGGCCGTATGAGATCTTACAGCGTATTGGTACTCTGGGTACCGGTTGGCTTTACCGCCCTCTCTGTCTGGCATACACGACGTTTTTCATGTGTCTATGCTGAGGAAGTATGAGCCAGATCCCTCACATGTGTTGCAGCCTTCAGAGGTACAGATTGAGTCCGATGTTTCTTATGTGGAGCGGCCTATCAGGATTTTGGATAGAGCAGACCGCAGACTTCGGAACAAGGTTATTCCTATGATCAAGGTACAGTGGGATCGTAGGGGTGTCGAGGAGGCCACGTGGGAGACAGAGCGACACATGGTGCAGCACTATCCAGAGTTATTTTCTGGTATGCGTTTATATACTGTTTTATTTCTGGTTAGTAGCATGTTTGATTTCGGGACGAAATCCTATAAGTAGGGGAGTATTGTGATATCCCCGAAATGATTATGTGATTTTAATCATTTAAGTTATATTGTGATGTTAAGGTGTTAATTCATGGGATTGGATAAATTTTATTGGGGAGAATTACTTCAGGGTGCATGTAACATGTATTGGGTTTTTGGGGTGTGTATTGTTGTTTTGGTAAAGCATGCAAAAGGGTAATTGAAGTATTTTGTTGAGAAAATACTATAAATATCATGTGGGGATATTTTAAATACATCGTGCTAATTCGGGACCAAAACATAACACATCAAACCACCCAACACTTAACCACCCCCCCCCAACCCATACTTTGACTCAGCATGAGCTGGCCATGCTTCCACTTGGCTCAATAATTTAACACCTTTCCAGCACTCCAAATTTCGAACCTCCTCTTCCAAAATACCATCCAGCAGCTGCTAAGCAATTTTAGGAGGAGCCCTTCCATTTCCATCGCCTGGAAATCCTTCAAAAATCGGGGCAAAGTAGGGTGAGGAACTACCCTGTTTCTTTCTGGAAAAAACTGGTTTGGTTCTACTTTTGAGCATGGTGAAAAACGGCATGTTAGCATATGTTTCTTGAAACCTGTGATTTAAATGCTTACATGGTGTTTTTATGAGTCTCTCTGTAATTTTCCTTAAGCATGATGCATGTTTTATGTGGAAGATTTAAGCTTGTGAAAAGTAGTGCTCAAAAATCTGGGTAGAGATTTCCTCTGTTTTTCTGGAAAACGTGGGTTGGGAGTGTTTTTGAGGAGGTGTTATCATGCATGATAAGCTTATATATTGGAGAAACTTTGATGTAAAAACATGCTTGGTAGTTTTGTGAAACCCATGGCATGTTTAGTTGAGCACGGTTTATGTTATATGTGTTAGTTTTGATAGCATGTAAAGAGGTGCTCAAGAATTCTGGAAATGAAAATGTGCCCTGTTTCCAGAAAAAGTTGATCCGGTACTTGTTTAAATGATCGATGTTTATGCATGTAGGTTTATGCTCAGGGTGTATATTTGGTTTGAATACACTCAGGGTAGTGTAGTTCAAATGCTAGCATGATGATCTTAGTATGTATTATGTCCTACATGTTAGATTTAAGGGTATAAATATCGGTGTTAAGCAATTCTGGAAAATCGCCAAAGGAACAAGGTTGGCGATCGATCGCCAAGGAGGCGCGATCGATCGCGACGTTCCAGTGGGTTTTGGCGATCGATCGCCAATATTGGGGCGATCGATCGCTGAATGTTTTTTTTTGGTATGCGAGGCAGTAGCATCTGCGATCGATCGGGGCTCATGGGCGATCGATCGCGAGATGATATTGAAGGATTAATTTGGTTTTTAATTTGGTTTTGCTTCCGGATTATTATGAGGTGCCTAATATTGTGTTGTGTGGCTATGTAGAACCATCCCAGGTGCCAGCACAACCGAGGAGATAAAGTCGATTGACTCCTCTATCTTTTGAAAGGTACGTAAGCGACGTACGGGCATCCCAACGGTAACATGTACTTTATGTTTGTCTTTATGACACATGATGAATGCAATGTGGTGCATTAAGATTATGATACATGTTTTTATGCATTGTTTTTGCATATGTATGTTGTGAAATATAAGAGGTGTATTTCACGAGTCAAAGTTATCTTAGTAAGGATTTTAATGGCTTACGCTAAAGTCCATTGGAAGCGATGAAGAATTCCGCTTACATGGAGTAGCAACGCTAAAGTCCATTGGAAGCGATGAAGAATTCCGCTTACATGGAGTAGCAAGAAGCATTAAAATGTACTAATGATAAGGGCTCAGGATGAAATAAGGATTTAAGGGAAAAGGAATGTCATGACATTGCATATCCATACATTCATATAATGTGTTTCTATTATGAATTATGGTACAGGGACAACCAATGGGCGATATAAATGCTGGAAATACAGGAAGGACTTGTGTTTAAGATTTGCATTTATGCCTTACTTTCATATTATGTTAAATATGAATTGTGTTATGCTCATGTGTTGGGAGTTGTCTTTGTAGGTGCTTTTGTTGACGAGAACCAGGGCCGGGGTTGATATGCTGAGCTGTAAGGAGTGCTACAGGATTAGCATGATAGAGTTTTTGTATAGCTTCTACTGAGTAGAGTAAGACTATGATGTAGTACCTTTGTAGGAAGTACGTCTTTCCTTTTGGAACATTTTGGTACTGTAATCTCTAAAGCTCAGGTAAATCAACACGGCACATTACTCTGATATAATCACATGTATGTTTAGTTCTCTAAATTGCACCTTAATATCTTGATGTGATAACGGGGTCTCACAACACCACTTGTGCTCGTCTCTGTTACCCACGCCTCTCATGGTCTCGACACCCACGGGGAAACATGTGATTGCGGATCGGCTGTTGTCTGATTGCCTCATTTATTTTGAGGGCAATGATCTGAGGGCTGATCTGATTCAGTTAGAGATGACAGACTTTGACTGTATTATCGGCATTGATGTGTTGAGCAGATACCGAGCTGTGGTAGACTGTCGGCAGAGGACTGTTCGTGTTCTATCTGATCAGGGGTTCCAGTGGACTTTTTATGGGGACGGCTCTCGTCCAAGGATTCCAGTGATCTCAGCGGTTAAGATGTCGCGGTTATTGGAGCGCGGCCACACCGGTTACATCATTTATGCGGTGGATGTATCTGAGGAAAAGGAAGTGAGAGCCGAGGACATTCCAGTTGTGGCGGAGTTCATTGATGTGTTCCCAGATGAGATTCCGGGATTTCCGCCTGTCAGGGATGTTGAGTTTGCTATTGAGCTGCTGCCGGGGACATCAGCCATTTCTCGTGCCCCATACAGGATGGCACCGGCAGAGCTGAGGGAACTAAAGGTACAGTTACAGGAGCTCCTTGACAAGGGATACATTCGTCCTAGTGTATCGCCTTGGAGTGCACCAGTCTTGTTCGTGAAAAAGAAGGATGGATCAATGCGTCTGTGCATTGACTACAGGCAATTGAACAAGGCTACAGTGAAGAACAGATATCCACTTCCGAGGATTGATGATCTGTTCGACCAGCTTCAGGGTACAGAGGTGTACTCTAAGATAGACTTGAGGTCAGGCTATCATCAGGTGCGGGTTAGAGCTGGTGATGTTCAAAAGACGGCTTTTAGAACTCGATACGGACACTATGAGTTCTTGGTGATGCCTTTCGGTGTAACAAATGCACCTGCAGTTTTATGAGCCTGATGAACAGAGTATTTCAGGAGTACCTCGATCAGTTTGTGATCGTATTCATTGATGACATCCTCGTCTATTCAAGGAGTGAGGAGGATCATGCCAATCATCTGAGGATAGTGCTCCAGATCCTCAGAGATCATTAGTTGTACGCCAAACTCAGCAAGTGTGAGTTTTGGCTGAGCAGTGTTGCATTCTTGGGCCATATTATATCACGAGAAGGGATATCAGTAGACCCGAGGAAGATAGAGGCAGTTATGGATTGGTCTACCCCTACTTCAGTCAGTGAGATTCGGAGTTTTCTTGGGTTGGCTGGCTATTATCGACGTTTCGTCGAGGGTTTTTCAAAGATCGCCAAACCACTTACACAGCTGACTCAGAAGGGAGTCCCTTTTTGTTGGACAGAGGCTTGTGAGCAGAGTTTCAGGGAATTGAAGCACAGACTGACTACTGCACCAGTTCTAGTGATTCCCAAGGAGAACAAAGGATTTGTTCTTTACACCGACGCATCGCTACAGGGCTTAGGGTGTGTACTGATGCAGGACAGGCATGTTGTGGCTTATGCTTCGAGACAGTTGAAGCCACATGAGACGAGGTATCCAGTCCATGATTTGGAGTTGGCAGCTATAGTTTTCGCCTTGAAGATATGGCGACACTTATACGGTACCTCATTCACCATCTTCACTGATCACAAGAGCCTGAAGTTCTTGTTTACACAGGCTGAGCTGAACATGAGACAGAGGAGATGGATGGATCTATTGAAGGATTATGATTGTGAAATCCTATACCATCCCGGGAAAGCAAACTTGACAGCCGACGCTTTGAGTCGGAAGGTGAGGAGCACAGCAGAGGATGCCATGTACCTATCGGCTATGTTGGGCTCCTACTGCCATTTGGGATTCGATTACGATGTGTCTACTTCACCAGTACAGGTTTTGACCTTGCTAGCTGAGCCGGTTATTTATGATCACATCAGGAAGGCTCAGGGGACCGATGCAGAGATTCAGAGATGGATGTCAGTGGTCCATTCAGATCAGCCATCGAGATTCAGAGTGGCTGAGGACGGTTCTTTGAGACTTGGCGACAGATGGGTGGTTCCAGATACACCCGAGTTGCGCCAGGGTATTTTACAGCGAGCTCATTGCAACAGGATGAGTGTCCACCCGGGCGGGAAGAAGATGTATAAGGATCTACGCAACCAGTTCTGGTGGAGGCGTATGAAACAAGATGTCACCTCATTTGTCAAGCGCTGTTTGATTTGTCAGCAGGTGAAGGCTGAGAGGCAGAGGCCGGGAGGTGAACTAAGGAGTTTGGAGATACCCGAGTGGAAGTGGCAGCACGTGTCTATGGATTTCGTGACCCACTTACCGAGGACTGTTTCGGGTTTTGATGCCATCTGGGTAGTCGTGGACAGATTGACTAAAGTGGCTCATTTCATTCCTTACTGTATGACATATACGCACTTGAGGATGGCACAGTTATATGTCAGAGATATAGTGAGACTACACGGGATTCCTGTTTCGATAGTGTCTGATCGAGATCCGCGGTTCACATCTCACTTTTGGGAGGGTCTGCAGACAGCTCTAGGTACAGAGTTGAGGCTGAGCACAGCCTATCACCCTCAGACGGACGGACAGACTGAGCGTACGATACAGACGCTCGAGGATATGTTGAGAGCTTGTGTGTTAGAGTTCGACATATCATGGCAGGATTTGATAGCCTTGGTAGAGTTCTCTTACAACAACAGCTACCAGGCAAGTATACAGATGGCTCCTTTCGAGGCCCTCTATGGTAGGCGTTGTAGGTCACCCTTGTGTTGGGATGACTTGGACCGTAAGTCGGTTGGAGGACCAGAGTTGGTTCAAGAAATGGAAGAGAAAGTTAAGGTTATCAGACGAAAGATGAAGGCAGCTCAGGATAGACAGGCAGCATATGCCAATCAGCGGCGGAGACCGTTGGAGTTTCAGTTGGGCGACAGAGTTTTTCTGAAGATCTCACCCTTCAGGGGTGTGGTACGGTTTGGTATGCGGGGGAAGTTGTCTCCTAGATACGTGGGGCCGTATGAGATCTTACAGCGTGTTGGTACTCTGACGTACCGTTTGGCTTTTACCGCCTTCTCTGTCTAGTATACACGATGTATTCCATGTGTCTATGCTGAGGAAGTATGAACCGGATCCTTCACATGTGTTACAGCCTTCTGAGGTTCAGATCGAGTCCGATGTTTCCTATGTGGAGCGGCCTATCAGGATTTTGGATAGGGCAGATCGCAGACTGAGAAACAAAGTTATACCTATGGTCAAAGTTCAGTGGGATCGTAGGGGTGTCGAGGAGGCCACGTGGGAGACGGAACGACACATGGTGCAGCACTACCCAGAGCTGTTTTCTGGTATGCGTTTATGTATTGTTTTATTTACATTGGGTAAGTGCATGCTGATTTCGAGGGCGAAATCCTATAAGTAGGGGAGTATTGTGATATCCCCGAAATGATTAAGTGTTATTTAAACATTAATCATTGTTGTGAAAATTATGATATTAATTCTTGTGTTGAATTAATAATGTTGGGAGATGCATGAGAGGGTACATGTGTTATATATTGGGATTTTGGGGTTGTGGCATGTTTAATTGGGGTGTGTGTTAATCGTTTTGGTAAAGTATATTTTAAATGGGAATTGAAGTATTTTTATTGAGAAAATACTATAAAATATCATGTGAGGATATTTTAATACATCGTGCGAAATACCGGTACCAAAACATAACACATCACATAAACCCACCACAACCACCCCCTTGACCCATACCCTGCTGCCAGCTGCAGCTTGCCCATACCCTTTTCCCCATCTCCCACTCCACCTCACCAAGTCTGAAATCACTCCTCCTTCCACACCAAAATCGTCCAACACCTGATAAGAGAGAAAAGAAGGAGTTCAACCATTTTTGTTGCCTGGAAGCTTGCAAAAACGGAGCCAAAAAGGGGTGAGAAACCATTTCTGGGTTTGTAAAATATGTTGTTGAGTTCATACTTTGTTTAGTGTGAAAAATGGCATGTTAGTTTAGGTTTGTTAAACCTTCGATTCATGTTCATTTATGGTGTTTTTATGAAGCTTCCAGTATTTTTCCTTGAGCACATTACATGTTTTATGTGGGAGATTTATGCATGTAAAGTAGGGTGTTCGAAAATCTGGGTAGATGTTTTTCCCTGTTTTTCTGGAAATATGTGATCTGGGAGTGATATTGAAGGGGTGGTATTATGCATATTAGAAGGGTTTTTGAGTGAACCTTCGATGTGAAAATATGCATGGTAGTTTGGTGAAACCCTTGACATTTTTATTCGAGCAAATTGCATGACTTATGTGGTAGATTTCATGCTTGAAAGTGTGTACTCAAAAATCTGGGCAGGAAAACAATGCCCTGTTTTCAGAAAATGTTGGATGAGTACTGATGTTCATGGGTGATTTTTTAATGCATGAGGGTTTGTGGTTGGGGTACAATTTTGGTATGAATACACTCAGGGGAATGTGTTCTATTTGCTAGCATGAGTGTTTAAACATTTGGTGTATGTTTTATGCTAGATCGAAGGTGTAAATATAGGTGTTCGAAAATTCTGGGTTGGTATTCTCGAACAGAGCATCTCGATCGATCGACACTTCATCTCGATCGATCGAGCGAGAGCAGAATCTTGATTTTGATTTTAAGCGTCTTCTCGATCGATCGGGAAGAGGGGCCGATCGATCGAGAGGCCCAGAATGTGGAAAAAATATAAATTGTTATATTTTGTTAATTTTGATATTGGATTGTAATGAGACATCTAATATTGTGGTGTACACTGGTGTAGAGCCTTCACAGACGGCTACACAACGCAGGGATAGAGTCCCACCACACACTACTTTTTGGAAAGGTACGTAAGCGACGTACGGGCATCCCAACGGTAACATGTATTTATGTTTGTCTGTGTGACACGTGATGAAATGCAATGTGATGCATTATGAGTTGATACATGTTATTATGCATTGTTGTTGCATATTATGCATTGTTGTTGCATATTGTGATGTGGGATAAAGAGATGTATTCCACTAGTCAGGGCGATCACAGTTTAAGGGATTAATGCTTACGCTTTACCGCTAAAAATGTGGAGCGGGAGGGGGGAGGCTCGCTTGCACATGGAGGCGGGTTTTATACCATACTGAGCGAGGATGAGATACGCGCTAGTATGAAGAAGCGAGGATGAGATACCCGCTTATTTTGAGATTATGAAGCGAAGAAGCATTAAAATAACTGATGATGACTGACTAAAGAAAATGAGGAAATGTCATGACATTCATTTGTGAAACCATACATTCATATAATGTGATTTATAATGAATTATGGTACAGGGACAACCGATGGGCATTGTAAAGTGATGGGAATACAGGAAGTGATTTGTATCTTGTGTTTGTGCATTTACGCCTTATTTTCATATTATGTTGAATATGAATTGTGTATGCTCATGTATTGGGGGTTGTCTTTGTAGGTGCTTTTGATGACGAGAACCGGGGTCGGGGTTGAGAAGCTGAGCTGTAAGGAGAACTACAGGATTAGCTGCATTGTTGAGAAAATTTTATATAGCTTCTACATGTGGTAGACTAAGACTATAATGTAGCACCTTTTGTAGGAATTTGCGAAATTCCTTTTTTGAAACTTTTGGTACTGTATCCCTTAAGCTCAGGATAATCAACATGACTCATTACTCTGATTTATTCTTATGAATGTTTTAGTTCTCTTAATCGCACCTATTAGTATCTTGAGATCTCGGGGTCTCACACACGTGGTAGCATGCTTGTTGTTGATTGTGAGTTTTTGTGTGTTAGCACATAATTCATCGGATCGTGGACTCAGGCGAAGTCGGACTCGAACTACGGAAAGTATAAGGTACGTATAACGTACGAGCATAGGCTATTATAATATTACAACTGTGAATTGCATGGTATGTGTAATTGCAATGAATGAAGATGAAATGCATGGTATTATGATGCTTGAAATAAATGGCCAATGAAACGTATAGCATTTGGTAATGTGATAAATGAAAATATGCTGAGAATTATATAGTGCCGCCGTGAGCAAGCAAAGAGAGATGTTATCGCTGTTGAGCGATCATCGATTATGACGCCGCTATTGTGGAGCGGGCGTGGGATGATTTGATGCCGCTATTGTAGAGCGAGCTATGATATAGAACTGTGGTATTATTGGTTAGACATATGTGATATCTATGTATTCTCTGTAATGATTTTTCATATGGATTATGGGGACTGGCATAATAGAAATGGT
>CAJQUN010002630.1:0-24403 GCA_907163345.1 Haberlea rhodopensis | reverse complement strand
TCTCCTCTCAACCAAAAGTGTTAGTTGAGTTCCATGACACATCTTGCTTGGTCTCGCTGGAATTAGGAAGACTTTATCAAGGTTGAGTGCTAGTTTTTACTGGGAATTGATGGGTTTAGATGTCAAGGATTATGTCATGAAGTACACAATCTGTCAACCAAGTAAACTGCAGTCCACAAGGATTATTACAGCCACTTCCCATCCTAACAAAATATGGAGGATTTTTTTCAATGTATTTCATTACGGGTTTGCCTCCTTCGAATGGTTTTACAATCATTTGTTTGTTGATCATTTGTCGAAGTATGGTCATTTGGAGCTTTGAAATCCAGTTTTATTCGGTCTCGATTGCTTGTTTATTCATGGATTGGTTATTAAGTATCATCGTTTTCCCAACAATTGTGTCGGGATCCAATTTTCGTAAGCAAATTTTGGAATGAACTATTTCTAAGATGTGGTACTGTGCTTCGAACGTCCAGCCATACCATCCACAATCGGATGGTCAACTACTTAATAGATGCTTGGAGCAGTATTTACGTGTCTTCGTGTCTGAACAACCTCGAAAATGGTATAAGTATCTTTGTGGGCTGACTTGTGCTATTATACGAGTTTTCACTTGGCCATGATGACTCCTTCTGAGGCATTTTGGGAGATCTCCTCCATCATTCACTTCTTATGTTCAAGGTTCTTCGGATGTTGAAGCTGCTGAGCTTTGGTTAGTGGATATATTGTTGGGTTTCCGTACCCCGGCGCCAGATCCAAACGCAGCGGAAAATAAACAGTAAACAGATCTGACCCGGGGACGGACGATCGCGCATGATTCATGTATTTCTATGCAAATATCAAAATAAATGCACGAAAAAGAGAATTACCGATGAACAGCGAAATCAATCTGCGGCGGTGATCCTCGAGTCCATCAACCTGACCAGATCTACAAGCACGACACCAGTGCTAGTGTGATGACGACTTATGAGAGTATTGAATGGAATACTTTAACCCTAGAGTGAACCTTATATTTATAATGTTCATGAGACAGCTAAGTGGGCTATGGCTCATAAAGCTCATCGGGCCAACGTTTGGCTTGCTGGGTATTTTATGCTAACAATCTCCCACTTGCCCAAAAGCCAACACAAAACAATAAAATCATAATCCAAGTAAGTCAATCCAATTGAATAACTTGATGTACAACCATTGTACATAATTATGAAACATAAATATATCAAATGATTAATTTTAGAATTTTCTATAGATGAAACACTTTCAAATATAGAAACTCCACTAGAATGAGGAGCTTTCAAAAATTAAATTCATTTATACCAAATCACTCAATTTGAGCACTTAACCTTTAAGTCTCAATTCTCATCGATAGACCGGCGGCCGGTTGATTGTGACCCAGTGAGGCTCAAGTGTATCATAGCAGTAGGATCACAACCTTTGTGATTTTAGAAGTCAAAACAACTTCTTGGGCTTACCTAAATGCCCCATTGTCAATTAAACTCCTTTAATAGACAATGACGGGAATATAATTCCAGCAACAACCTACCGATCGTGGGTAGTGCCTAGCATCTGCGCTTCACGAAGACCTAGATACAAATGACTAGCAACGTACGAGAACCTGTCAGCCATAGTTAGCGTGCAGTACATTCCTTTCACTCATATGTCCCGATTGAATCAAGGGCATTGGTTGATCGAGACCCTTTATGATTTCAATAACTATGCATTTGTTTCACTTATACGATTCATTGTGTGCGTATATGAAAAACTCTTTTTTCACAAGCACTACCCACTCTGGCCAGAGATTCCTTGAATCATATACAGAAAAACACATAGGGCATCCTGGTTCATCAAGACCAGTGGTGAATCCCCAACGACAATCATAGGTCTCTGACATCATCACTGCATACCCAAAATAACAACTTTATGACCCACATGTGATCAGTCATTAAATCAAAGTACACAGTTATCTATCAAGACCTCAATGACGCCTCGGGTCATGAGGAGTAATGGTGCACAACTATGACTAGAAATTCTATACTCGACAAGTGGTAACCACTTATAGAATCCCGAGTAGGATCGTTCAGTGAACTCATTCCTAATGAGCACCTATTCAAGTGTGCTGACTTCTCCAAGCCAACGCCGATGAAACGCGGCGCACTACAATAGACACATCATGAATACACCAGTCTCTAACGAGCATATATCGATATCCCATTCTCGAAGGCTCATCGACCAGGAACATTTAGAAATCGCAGTCGAGAATGTATTTCATGGTCACCATCATATGCGTAACCACATTCTGTGGACTATAGCAATCTCAAGGACTTCATCAATGCATCATGATACATGGGTAAATAGATGAAGAATGCCACATTTATTAATAATCAAACAAAGATCTGTCACAATATGATTATAAATACAATCAATCAACTATTGATTCAAATGATATCATTTATGACTATAATAATTCCTAAAGCCAACTACCCATGTTCCTCAAGCCCATCTTCTCAAGATGTCTCTCGAACACCAGTCGTGGTAAAGGCTTCGTCAGTGGATCTGCCACATTGTCTGTTGAAGCAACTCTCTCGATAAGGATGTCGCCTCTACCAGCTATCTCTCGAATAGGTGGTATTTTCTCAGTATATGTTTGGATTTTTGATGAGATCTTGGCTCTTTTGCTTGTGCAATAGCTCCATTGTTGTCACAGTACACAGAGACTGGGTCAACTGCACTGGAAATTACACCCAACTCTTGGATGAAATTTCTCATCCAAACTGCCTCTTTAGCTGCATCTGATGCTGCAATGTATTCAGCTTCAGTGGTGGAATCCGCTGTGGTGTCTTGCTTGGAACTCTTCCAAGAGACAGCACCACCATTAAGCCTAAATACAAATCCGGACATCGATTTAGAGTCATCTACGTCTGACTGAAAACTAGCATCAACGTAGCCTTCAAGTTTCAGCTCTCCACTTTCGGATCCAAAAACCATGAATATATCCTGAGTTCTTCGTAAGTACTTAAGGATTGTTTTCACAGCTTTCCAGTGACCTTCACCGGGATCTGCCTGATATCTGCTCGTTACACTAAGAGCATATGCCACATCAGGCCTAGTACATACCATAGCATACATTATGCTACCAACAGCCGAAGCATATGGTATTGATGCCATCTTTTCTCTCTCTTCATCAGTCTTAGGGCTCATTGACCTCGAGAGATGAACACCATGACATGTTGGAAGATATCCCCTTTTTGACTGTTCCATGCTAAACCTTTTAGCACAGTATTTATGTACATAGATTGAGAGAGCCCCAGCATCCTCTTAGATCTATCCCTATAGATCCTTATGCCAAGCACATAGGATGCTTCTCCAAATCTTTCATAGAGAACTTAGCAGATAACCATGCTTTAGTCGATTTCATCAATCCTATATCATTCCCAATGAGTAGGATATCATCGACATAAAGCACTACAAATGTAACCGCACTCCCACTAACCTTCTTGTAAACGCATGCTTCTTCCGGATTTTTAACAAAACCAAACTCTTTGATAGTGTTATCAAAACGGATATTCCAACTTCGGGACGCCTGCTTTAGCCCATAAATGGACCTCTGGAGTTTGCAAACCTTTTGCTCACTCCCAATGGATGTGAAGCCTTCTGGCTGCTTCATAAAATTTCTTCATCAATGTCACCATTGAGAAAAGCAGTCTTCACATCCATTTGCCATATCTCATAGTCATAATATGCAGATATTGCTAATAAAATCCGTATAGACTTCAGCATCACTACTGGTGAAAAAGTTTCCTCATAGTCAACTCCTTGCCTTTGAGTATAACCTTTTGCAACCAAACGTGCCTTATAGGTAATCACATTTCCATCCACCCCAAGCTTTCGCTTATAGATCCATTTGCAACCTATGGGAACAATTCCCACAGGAGGATCCACTAAGGTCCATACCTTATTGGAGTACATGGAGTCCATTTCAGATTTCATGGCATCTTGCCAATGTCCCGAATCAATATCTGACATTGCCTCCTTGAAAGTCCAAGGATCATATCCATGGTCTATCTTCTTGACTACTTTCAAGGAGTAGATTCATTCTATCAGGAGCTCTTGAAACCCTTTCAGATCTCCTTGGTGCGTGTACTTCTGGTTCAATTGATGGTTCAGAAATTTTACTTTTGCTTCCATTGGGGTAGACATTTGTGGTTCTTGAACTACTTCAAGATTCATATCCTTCCCATCTATATTCTTCAGAAACTCATTTTCTAAGAATGTAGCATTTCTGGAAACAAACACTTTTGTTCCCGTAGGTTATAAAAATAACCTCTAGTTTCTTTAGGATATCCCACAAAATAACACAATATAGATCTCATATCCAATTTGTCATCCACCATCTGCTTCACATAAGCAGCGCAACCCCAAACCTTTAAATAATTATAATTTGGTGACTTCCCACTCCATATCTCATATGGGGTAGAAGTAACAGCTTTTGAAGGAGCTCTGTTTAACAAATGACATGCAGTTTCAAGCGCATAGCCCCAAAACGACATTGGAAGTCCAGTGCAACTCATCATCGATCGAACCATATCCATAAAGTCCGATTCCTTCGCTCAGCAACACCATTAAGTTGTGGTGTTCCAGGCGGTGTCCACTGAGAGAGAATCCCATTCTCTTAAGATAATCTATGAACTCGGTACTCAAGTATTCACCACCCCGATCAGATCGAAGTGCTTTAATACTTGTACCTAGTTGTTTCTCCACTTCATGTCTGAATTCTCTGAACTTTTCAAAAGCTTCAGACTTGTATCTTATGAGATACACATACCCATATCGCGAATAATCATCGATAATGTAATGAAGTAAAATATCCTCCTCGTGCGTTAACACTTAACGGCCCACAGACATCTGAATGGATCAAATCCAATAGATTTTTGGCTCGCTCAAAATGACCACCAAAAGGTCTTTTGGTCATTTTTCCTTTGAGACAGGAGTTGCAAGTGGTAAGTGCATCCAAGTCTGATGAATCAAACAATTCTTCACTCATCAATTTACTCATCATTCCCTTAGAAATATGACCTAGTCTAGCATGCCAAATATTTGCAGGAGATAGATTATCAGCCTTACGTTTTCCCATTTGTTGAAAACCGGTGTATCAGCTAGTTTTAAATCATACAGATCATTAAAGTGCCAGAACCAATAATAGAACCATTCTTTAAAATATGACAAATCCCATTTGAAATATTAAAAGAAAAACCTTCTCTATCCAAAACAGGAATAGAAATAATGTTCTTAATCAAGTCTGGAACAAATAAACAATCGTTTAAAACTAAATCAAAACCAGAATCTAGAGCTAAATTAACTTTTCCAATAGATGTGGCTGCAACCCTTGCACCATTTCCAAGCCTCAAAAAGATCTCATCATTTTGCAGCTTGCTGCTTCTTGTCGTGACCTGATATTATTACACAGATGTGATCCACAACCGGTATCCAATACCCAAGAAGCTGAACTAATGGAAACATTAACTTCAACAAAGAATATACCTGGTCCAGAACGCTTCTGATCCTGATATTCCTTGCAGTTTCTCCTCCAATGCCCATGTTTGCCGCAATGGAAGCATTTTTGTTCTTCATTAATTGACGCAGTCGGCCCCTTAGTCTTTTTCTTTTTGTGGTGCAGGCTGAGAACGCTTCCCAGTATCCTTCCTCTTCTTAGGCCAAGAACTCTTCTTGGATTTAGAAGAAGAATTAATCAACAGAACAGGCTTTCCTCTTTCATAGCAGCCTCAGCAGTAGTCAACATATTGACAAGCTCTGCAAGTGTGCACTCCATTTTGTGCATGTTGAAGTTCACCACACATTGTTTGAATGAGTCTGGTAGAGACTGAAGGATCACATCCAACGCCAATTCGTTCTCCAAGATCGTATCTAAGCTAGCAAGTTTCTCAATAAGACCTATCATCTTCAATCCATGAGCTTGGACTGAAGACCCTTCCCTCATATGGGCACGGAATAGGTCTCTGACAACACTGTAACGTAGAGAACGAGTATGCTCACCATACAACTCTTGCAGGTGAGTATGAATCTCGGCGGCATGGTTCATATGTTCATGCTGTCTCTGAAGTTCATTCGACATTGATGCCATCATATAGCATCGCGTTTTGAGATCGTCATCCTTCCATTTCTGGACAGTCTCAATCTCATCAGGAGTCGAACCCTCAGGAACCTTTCCAGGGGGTAACTTCGTAAGCACATACGTCAATTTTTCAGAATCCAGACAATTTTCAAATTTCTTAGCCAATCATTGTAGTTTTGCCCAGTTAATTTGTTTGTATCGAGAATAGATGCAATCGGATTCTTGGCCATTTTAATACTGAAAAATAAACAGAAAATATAAGCAAATCGTTTGATTATTAATTAATTCAAAAACATGGACTTTGTTATTGAATGCTCCCACTAAATTTTTCGAATTCATCACCCTCATGACAAATGAACGGAAAATCATATTTTCTTAGTGGGCTTGGAGTCCAACTAGCTCATGAAAACCCCGGACGTGGGCCCACCGTTTATGATACTAAAGGTAGATCACAATTGCATCATATGCAATCCCCAAGATATTTGTCTCGCGATTGGCATAACCCTACGTGGGCAGGACAATTATGCCTTCTCACGTCAAACTAACCCATCCCACGGATGGCAATGTCACGCCCAAAAGACCCCACGTGGGTGAGTAATCTAAAAGGTTAACATAACCGCATCCTTAATTAAGTGGCAGTTAAACACACAGCTTTCCCATGCCAAATGCCCCCCACGTGGGTGAGTAAGGCAATATGACACAAGTAGCGTCTCATGGCTTAACTGTTGATGGAAGACAGGAAGCGACAAACCCTTTTGAGCTCCCCTTATCAGTTTGATATTAAATTTTTGAATCATATTCAAAAGAGGGATTTAATTTATTTTAAAATCTCATCAAGTGCTTGATTGTTTGTTTGCCGGATTCATGCAACTATGTTTTAATAAAACATACAAACAAAAATTATCATACATCGCATGCATAATAAAATAAATAAATATGAACGATTACGGCCTTTTCCTAATTGATCCACGTGAGCCATACGTGGATCACAAGTCTATCTAAGGTGATGCAGGTATGTAATGCAATCCTATTACATTTTTGCTTCCATTATACATGTCTCGATTCTTGATGCTCCATCTTCAATCTCGATCTCCCACTAATTCTAAAGTTTTTACATTTAAATCGTGCAAACAAGAGAATAGATACAAAACCGGGTGGGATACATCAGAAAATAGAGAGAGCAGGCTCGCAGGCCCGATAACCAAAATCACAAAAATAATGAAATAATAAAAAACCTAAGCATTCACCTAAACACATTGGTCAAGGCCCGTAATCATCCATCATTCAATCACAACATATGTAATTAAACATTAAACTAAACAATACATCATATGTAATTTGCACTAATTACATCACATGTAATTAGAGCACAATAATTAATTTATTCTATCGTTTCCCACTAATCGCATCATTAGTTGAAAATAAAATTAAAATTAAATAAAACAATTTTATTTAATTTCTAATTAATTAAACTTCAACTAATTGATAAAATCTATATTTTACCTTTCAAATCATAAGGTTAATTGAAAATAAATTAAATGGAACATTTCCATCTAATTTGCAATTAATATGTAAAATCTCTATTTTACACTTAATAAATTAAAAATCATATTTTAATTAATTAAGTTTATGATTTATTCTACAAAAACAATATCCGGATAAAAACATCTGAAATGACCCAAAATAATTTATGGACTCCAAACAATTTGGATCCAAAATTAGAACATCAATTTCAACCCAAAATACCCATTTTCGGATTTAATAATAAATAATTTTTTTTTTTTTAATTGAAAATCGAAAATTAGGGTAAAAGCACTGTTCATCTCCTTCCCACCATGACAGGCGCGGCGGCTAGGGTTTCAGAAACCCTAGCTCGCGCCGCCGCCTTCATCTCGCGCCGCTGCCTTCATCTCGCCGATCTGGAGCCGCGCACATCGAGTTCTCTACAAGATAAAGCAACTCGGCGCGGAAAAATGGAGAACAAATCGGACGCGAATGGTTTCGGGAAAAATTACAGTGGCTTCTCGCGACTCATTCTGCGCGATAAATCACTGACCGTGACGAACAGTGAAGCGCAGTCATTCGTAGGCGACGCACGGTGGTGGAGAACACTTCTCCGCCGCGTGTTGCGCCGCGCGAGCTGCCGGAGAAATCTGAAAACAAAAACGATGAACAGTGTACGATTTTTTTTTTTTCGGACAGATTGTTTTTTTTTTTTTTTTTTTAAAAAAAAAAACGAACACGATTAGCATATTGGGAACGATCTAATAAAAATAATTATCAAATATGAATTAAAGCGCAACCTGGCTCTGATACCACTGTTGGGTTTCCGTACCCCGGCGCCAGATCCAAACGCAGCGGAAAATAAACAGTAAACAGATCTGACCCGGGGACGGACGATCGCGCCTGATTCATGTATTTCTATGCAAATATCAAAATAAATGCACGAAAAGAGAATTACCGATGAACAGCGAAATCAATCTGCGGCGGTGATCCTCGAGTCCAATCAACCTGACCAGATCTACAAGCACGACACCAGTGCTAGTGTGATGACGACTTATGAGAGTATTGAATGAAATACTTTAACCCTAGAGTGAACCTTATATTTATAATGTTCATGAGACAGCTAAGTGGGCTATGGCTCATAAAGCCCATCGGGCCAACGTTTGGCTTGCTGGGTATTTTATGCTAACATATATATGAGTTGTTGGAATCACTCAAGACAATTAACAGAGGGCACAAGTCAGAATGAAAGCATAGGCCCATAAACATCATACAAAACTACATTTTTAGGAGAGGCAGTGGTGTCATGTTCGCTTGCAACCATATCGCCAAATTTCTGTGGCAGTGCAGCGTTTCTCCAAGCTCAATAAAGGGTTTTTTGTTCGGTTTAAAATTTTAAACGCGTGTTGGCCAGTGGCGTATAAACTTGATTGCCTATTCAGTTTAAGATACATACTGTGTTCCATTCATCTATCCTCAAATTATGTCCAAATCCGGAGGTGGAGTCAATCTCGGTGCATGATCAGCCTGAGGCCTTTGGCTATCATGAGATTCATACCAATGAAGGAGCACATCAAGCAGCTCATGCAAATGAAGGAACACATCTAGCAGAGTCAGTGTGCACAAAGAGAGCCAAAAACTTCAAAAATATTAACTGATTTTGTAGTGGGGTAGTTGAATGTTAGTTAGCCACGTGTACAAAAAGGAGTCATAAAGATATAAATAGAGATCACATTCATTGTGAAGAGAATAATGATCAAAATTAATGACTTCCCTTTATGTTAAATTTCTTCTCTTTTCATTCTCGGAGACAGGCTATCTTGAACTAGCCATTGAATTGTTGCAATTTTTATGCAACATCTTCCCATCTGCTTGTTTATAAGATGCATAGATGATTGTTATTGGGTCTTTACTGAGACGAGAATAATTGAGGATGTTATGATGTCTCTATTCTCTGATTATACCATATAACTGATAACTATAATTTTTACACTTATTTTACTATGATTTTATAGTGGTTTTTGTAGTGATTCCTGGACTATATTATGTTTTTTGCTATATATTTGTATGTTTCAGGAATCTAGGTCCAAATGCATAAAAGTGGAAGAAATGATTAAATAATATGAAAAATGACCAAACCGAGCGAACACGTCGAAGAAAGGACGAAAATCGTAAAAGTTGAATTTTAAGAGTGGCGATCGATCGGCATTTTTTCGCGATCGATCGTCACTTCTCACACCGATCGATCGCGTAGTTGAAGATTTTGAAAAATAAAAGCAGGTAGTTTTCGGCGATCGATCGCCAAGCGCGAAAAAATCTCACATTGAGTAATTGAGACACTTATGGATTGTTTATAATGAGATACAAATCAATAGAGTGTAGTTAAGTAGTAAAGATGGGTGCTCCTCGCGCGCCGTCCGTCCGTCAGCTCGTCGTCTCGTCTCGTCTCGTCACTACTCGACTCGACCCGCCGCGCCGCGCCGCGTCGCGCGTGTCGCTGCCGCGAAGGCAGTCCTATCTTTTTACTACATGAATTTCTGAAATGACTTTTCATCTACCTGACTTTTCATATTCTACTGAGTATTATGTCGCTGCAGCGAAGGCAGTCCTATCTTTTTACTACACGGATTTCTGAAATGACTTTTCATCTACCTGACTTTTCATATTCTGTTGAGTATTAAGTTTGAGACTTTTCACCTACCTGCAGAATTGATGTCAGATTTAAGTGTGAGACTTAAATCCATATTAATTGGATGTTAAGTGTTGAGACTTTTCATCTACCCCATTAAACTTTACACTTAATTCTGAGACCTTTGGAGTGCTCTGCTGCTCAGATGTATAAGCTGCTTCAGCCATATGTTTTCATCATTCCGAAATCATTCTTCACTCATACATTCCATACTGTTTAAGAGTACTGCACACTACTAGTGTTCGAAGTAGTCTGCTCGAGTTTTGCTTCAATCCGAACAGAGGTGATTGGGCGTTGTACCTTGGAACTCACTTGTCCAGGAGGCCAGAAGCTAAGGCGGGCAAATTTGAGTTTACGGGCACACGGCTTGCTGTGGCCTCGTCCAGAATTGTTCCATTTTTCTGTTGTGCAAATTTCGAATAGTATTTATATACTACTGCTGTAAGTTTACAGTATATTTTATTTTTCAATTATAATTGTAATCTGATTATAATAAGTTATCAAATAACTTCTGGTAATACACTATGTGGGGTTAGGACAGGTGTAGTTGGCTGGGCGGGGCTGGACGGCTGGGAACCATTTTTGTTGCGGGTGGCTGCCGAATTTGCCAAACTCGTTCAGACTCGTCTCCTTGTCATCCATAATCTATATTAATTTTTTGGGTCCCACTAATTCTACACAGATCTTAAAAGCGGATTTTTTTTTTTGTTAAATTGGGTGTAGCCATTATTTGGGAGTTGAGTTTTTTTATTATTTTCCATTTTGTTTTATCTCAATGTAAAGTAATATAATAATGATCAAATCTCGTATTTTAGATTGTAGTTATACTTATAATTTTTATAATATGTATATGGGATAAGATAATGACATATGATAAGAAAGATGTTAATATGATGAAAATTTCTAATTACTTTTAAAAAGTTGTTATTATTTAATTGGACAGAGATATACATGTGAATACTAGTTAGATTTGGTGGGTAACGTAATTGGTTCATTTTGTTATAATTGACGAGTGGGCTAATGGATCTCGAACTTGAGATATGTTCTATTTTTGGGACGAATGGTGTCACTAGCATTAAAGGTAGGGGTGTTCATTGGTTCGATTGAAACCGAACTGAACCAAAATTTTGGTTAACAGAACTGAAATTTTCGAAATTCTGAAACCGAAATTGTTCAGTTCGGTTTCGGTTTAATCGAAATTTTTGGTTCGGTTCGGTTTCGGTTTAAACCGTAGTTTTTTTTTAATTTTGGAATTGGATGGTTAGTCGAAAGGGGATCCAACATAAATATAAATACGAAGACATCATACATTTGACTCAAAATGGTTTTTAACATTTTAATTCAAAAGTTTTAATATTAATTTTGAAGTTATTTATACCAAAAAGTCGAGTTTAAAAGAGACAAAAAATAAATTATATTATACTTGACAACAATAGTTAAATTACGAGTTTTTATTCATGCGATCACGAAAGAAACCATTAAAATATGTATTAACCATTTAATTTTTTTTAAAAAAATTTAAAAATAAATAATTTTTTTTAAATTCGGTTTCGGTTTGGTTAACCAACCCCTGTAATCGACAAACGAACTTTTTAAAAAAAAAAAAACCAAAAACAGTACCAAAAATTTTGGTTCGGTTTGAACCTAATTTTTCGGTCCCGTTCGATCGGTTAACCGAATGGTGCACACCCCTAATTAAAGGCATGTGGAGTCACATAATTGGACAATTTACTAAAATCCCTTATAAAGAAACTAAGCAAAATTCTCTAGTATTGTCAGATTTGTATCGTAAAAAATTAATGAACTTTCAACTTTTAGAGTAAAATTAGTTATTTTATTATTTTATCCAGTAAGGATAGTGATATCACAAAAAAAATGTGATCTGCAATAAATATCGAACGATGATACTACAATCTGCTTATCTTCAATTAAACTAAATTAAACCGCTCCAAAATATATCTGTGTATCAAAGAAAAATGTTGAGATA
Organism: Haberlea rhodopensis; assembly: GCA_907163345.1. NCBI lineage: Eukaryota > Viridiplantae > Streptophyta > Magnoliopsida > Lamiales > Gesneriaceae > Haberlea > Haberlea rhodopensis. The sequence goes on along the minus strand of CAJQUN010002630.1, from coordinate 12,097 downwards.
ACTCCACCCATAGGCGAAACCACTCCGACGCTCAAATCAGTATATGATTCGATAGAAAAATATAAATTAAAGTTATTGGCATAATATGAAATGCATAGTATGAAACGTACCTTAATGAGAGTGTGTGCCCTTTATTTATAGGAGAAGAGTTCCAGTCAACATGGAATTGTATTGTATATGACAACTAGATCCATGTTTATCACCGAAATATTGGAAGATGTCTTCAAAATTTAAATAAAGATATTATAATATTTGCAGGATTATTATCATATTACTACTCCCCTACGGGAAGTGACGACGAATGAAATGATGGAGACACGTCTGAATGAGTAGCTTGAATTTTTTTTGGAAAAATCCAATATTTGATGTGTGCGCATATGAGAGGTGCCATGTGACGTGTATTAGGGACGTGATGCCTGATGTGCTGCACAATAGGCTTATGAGATATGCTGCATGGTGGGCCACCGCGTGGTGGGCTGATGATCAGTGATGCCGTATGATGGGCTGATAGAGATGTCGCGTAGTGGACTTTAGGAACATGATGTCCGAGAGGTGACACAACGAGCTTACGGTGTGCCGCATAACAAACTTCTGGAATGTGATTCCCAAGGTAAGAAGTTTTATTTTTTTCATTTGGGATCAATGTCTTAAAAATGGACAAAATAAGTAATAATTTCAATGTTGTTGAAGAAAGAAGTAGAGTCTAAAATCACATGGACCCAAATACCTTGATCTCGTAGTTGAAAATCGTTGATGTGACACCCTTACAAATACACATACACATGAGTCATATCATAATATTTAATGGCAGCGAAACTTGCAATTTCATAAGATCCAATCATAACATTTATCATAATAATTTACAAGACATATATATATATATGTATATATATATTATATATATATGTACATATATATATATCATATATATATATGTATGCCACAAATTAACCAATATTGTACCCCTCATAACCCAACCAAAAACATATACAAGATATGCAAAAGATGAGCTAAGGGAGAAGGACTAGAGTCAGCCGGCCGACCTTGGATCCATACTTCCAAACTATGTAGAAACACATTGTAGAATCAACTTTTATCTACAGCAACTGAAACAATATTTTCATTTGGGTGAGTTGAATTCTCAATGAGCATATTCAAATAACGTAGTATTTAACATCACATAAGCATATAATTCATATCCACATAAGCACATGAATATAATCACATGATTCATCATAATCTGTACACCAATTCACTTGATTCGTATAAAATGAAATGATGCACATGTATGTCCATATTATTATTCTGTTATGCACCAACTAATACCAAGAACAATCCATGATCACGATATGGTCATGTCACTCTGTAGATCCCCTTTTGAGTTCTCAATTAACTCGGGATCGATATTCTTTGATTCTGTAATTCTGACCGTACTCAGAATGCAATAACACATGTTTCAAAGTCATTAGTGGCCATAACAGAGTTCTTTAATGTCTTATGAATGCACATGTCATAATCATATGTATAACATCGTAATCATACGGTAAATAACATCATATAGATCACATCACAACATGTACATTTCAGAATTCAAATTAGTTCTTGCACGTCATATTGCATTCATCTCAATCCATTCACCAATTCAAGGAACTCATATAACACAAATCACATACTTAAATAAAATTAAATGCCAAGTTTTCGCTCACAAGTTTTCGCTCATATCTTGATGATTGTGCTTAATTTATCTTATCTCTATCTTTGTCAAGATTTTGACCTATATAAGGATAAGATAAATAAAATGACTATCATTCCTTTCGTTCATCTTATGTTTTAAATCAATGAAACGCAAGGTCATATAATATACATTAAAACAAGGAAGAATTGGAATACTGGAATCTTTATATGATTTCTTAAGTTTCTAGTCCTTTGATAATATAATAAAATCATAATTAGGTATAAAAATTTCTTACCATCCCCAAACCTCCTATGTTAGTGTCTCTACCCAAACAATTGTAGTATTACACCTAAAAATACCAAGCAAGCACTGTCAGTAACCTCTATATCATCTACATGTTAAAATGCAATTAAGCACCTCAAGACCACCATCCAATTATCATCATAGTAGTAAGTCTCCTTTAAGTTTGCAATCTTGAAAGGAAAATAATATCCCGATGCTTTAAACTGAGTTCCATAAAGTTCCTAAATTCACTATAGACCAGTTAATTCAATAGCTAACATAAATTTGGGAAGCCCCAATTTTATTTCCAAATTACAGTTGGATCAAACTATAATACTAATAATCCTCTTAAATTCAATTTATGTATTGTTGGTTGTCCTACACCAGTCCTTTAACAAGAAACAGTGAAGGTAATACCATATTTATTTTTAGACACATGTCTTGTTTTACAATTTGGTATATGACTCATCTTCTTTCTTTTCTTTATTTATTTTTATTTACTTATTAGTATTCTTATGTTATCTTCTTTTGTTTCTTTATTTACTTGTTTTAGATTAAAACATAACATTCGTTAATACCATATTCATATAGCATATATTTCAGCTAGAATATTACCATTATGCACTATCATTCTCCCATTATTTAATCTAATTTTTATGTCTCTTTGTTTCGACTGAAGGCTAGCAAAGTATACTAATTATTGGTGTCCATCACTATCTTTAAGGTACATATCAAGCAAGATAAGATATTGTTTACTCCAATGTGTCAAGAATATTCAAAACATTGAACCATAGTCAAACCAAGAAAAGTATTAAATGAACTTCTTATGCAGTCATGTAAATATGCAGTATTAAAACAAATATGAAACCCCATTTATGTATGGTTTAATATATATTATGATGCTTATGTATGATCGTGTACAATTTCGGGTCATGACAGTTGATAATAAAAAAAAAAATTGGGATCAAAGAAAAATTATGTAGTCCTTTAAAGAACCCAAATAACTGATTTGAAATGTATGAAGTTTTAAAAACTAAATATCATTATAAAATAACCAAAATTTATTAACAACTTAAATTTAATGCATGCTCAAGAAAGATAAGGAGACTTATCTTTGATTTTGATTTACTGCTCTTTGTTTAATTGTTATTGAACTGTCTTTGTGGATGCAGAGTCCATTTTCCGTCAAACACCACAGATGGGGTTTCCGATGATCATTATTGATACCCCCTAAAAGATGAAGACACCACCTGACGAGCCGACCTGACTCCATGGTATATTACTCGCCTTTCTTCGCGAGACCTCGCCTACCCTTCCGAACTCTTTGTGACGTCCGACCTGTTTCAGCTTAGTTGTTGCCCCTCCGGTATCTCGGTGAGCGACCTCTTTTGGGAGCCCGACCTAATATGTCGAGCTCTTCTCATTTTCCTTGTTGATGCGTGTGCTCAACAAGGAAACTAGGCCCCCAAGATACCTAGCCCTAGATCTGCGGAGCAATATCAGGGATTTGATTGTATTCACAAAATCTTGACATATCTGGGTAAGATTTGGATAAACATGGATAGAGTCATTGCTGCAATGTAACTCTTGGGTTTCCGCCTATAAATACCAGGTTTGGCATATCAGTTAAACATTTTATAATTGCCTTTACCTACCGCATATATTCCTCATATACTCTCTCGCCTGACTTGAGCGTCGGAGGGGATACGCCTGAAAAACTTCTGGCACCCTTCTCACTGTTGTTTCGTCTTTTCAGGTCATTGCCGAAGATATTTACTGACATTCCTGACGTTATATTGAGTATTGGAGAAGAAAGATGTGAACCCCTCTCTATTGATATCAGCAAGTCATCGCAAATTTTGGTGATATCAATTGGCGCCGTCTGTGGGAAGTTTCTGAGTTGAAGACGTTGATATGGCTGGACGACGTGGACGTGGGCGTGGAATCAGGAGGAACCTGGGAGAAAGAGAAATTCTCAGTATGGAAAATCATGATATTCCTCCACAGCAGGAAGATCAAGCACCTCCTTCTGTTATGAATGTGTGAGATCTGACTATGGAGCAGCTGGCACAATTCATCAATCGAACCATGCGTAATACTTTTTTCCAACACCAGGTTCCACCACCAACGGAGTCTAACCAAGCTCCACCACCGCCACAAACAAATCAGGCGCCTCCGCCTTTGCAACCAGAGCAGGTCCCTGAAAACAATAGGGTAGCAAGTGCTGAGGCAGATACACAAGTAGAACCTCCGCTAATAGATCCAATGGAAGCTGTATGGAGAGAGATAAGGCGATTGTGTCAACATCTAGGTGGCCGAACTCCAGTGGCTAGGAGAGAAGTCCATTCTCCCAAACTATTTTAGGAGAGGAACTCCCGCCAAATTTCAGACAACCCGCAGTGGGAGAATATGATGGAAGCACAGACCCATAAGAGCACCTTGGAAGATTTGAGAATGCTGCTCTGTTGCATAGGTATTCTGATGGGATCAAGTGCCGTGTTTTTCTTACCACCCTGGTTAGATCGGCACAATAGTGGTTTAATTTAATTAAACCAAACACTATACGCTGCTTTGAGGAGTTCAGTTTGGCTTTTCTAAACCAATTCGCCAGCAGCAAGAGGTATCAAAAAACTTCTTTAAGTCTGTTCACTACCAAGCAGAATGAACAGGAGTCCTTGAGGGAGTTCGTACAACGCTTTAATGGGGCAGCCTTAGAGGTCCCCACTGCAACGGTAGATGTCCTTATTAACACCTTTACACAAGGGCTTAAGGCAGGAGAGTTCTTTAAATCGTTGGTAAAGAAACCCCCTCGAAGTTATGACGAACTTCTTGGAAGAGCTGAAAAGTACATCAATCTAGAAGATGCTCAGAGACAGAGAAGGGTTGATCTACGGCCATCAGAAAAGAAAGATAAGATAGAGTTAAGCAAGAAAAGACCTGCTGATAGGACCGATGAAAGTAATCGAACTAGAAATCAATTTGCTTCACGCAGACCTCTATCCATGAGCTTGGAAAGAGCTATGGAAATATGTGATGATAGAAAGAAACTGGAAAGACCAAGGAAGTCAGATAAGGGACCCCGTATGCCTCCCTCTGATAAGTACTATGAATTCCATAGAGAGTACGGGCATATAACTAATGAGTGCCAGAAGCTTGAAGATGAGGTAGAAAGAATCATCAAAAGGGACCCGGAGCGGTATATATATAGGGAGACCTCAACGAATCCTGGTCGTTGATCCCTGATGCGATGTACGATCTAGATTAGCCTCGGGTTTCGGGCAGGCAGCCCAACGGTCGGATTTTGAATTCAAAATTCAAATTATTTAGCCGTTATTTCCCGCCTAAATCAAGTTTTGCTATTTCGAAGAATTGGCTCATCAGGATAACTCAGCACATCCGAGCTTCTAGTCTACAACGTCAGCTCGACAGGGAGGGGGGACTGTGATACCCCTAAAAGATGAAGACACCACCTGACGAGCCGACCTGACTCCATGATATATTACTCGCCTTTCTTCGCGAGACCTCGCCTACCCTTCCGAACTCTTTGTGACGTCCGACCTGTTTGGCCGACCTGTTTCAGCTTAGTTGTTGCCCCTCCGGAATCTCGGTGAGCGACCTCTTTTGGGAGCCCGACCTAATATGCCGAGCTCTTCTCATTTTCCTTGTTGATGCATGTGCTCAACAAGGAAACTAGGCCCCCAAGATACCTAGTCCTAGATCTGTGGAGCAATATCAGGGATTTGATTGTATTCACAAAATCTTGACATATCTGGGTAAGATTTGGATAAACATGGATAGAGTCCTTGCTGCAATGTAACTCTTGGGTCTCCGCCTATAAATATCAGGTTTGGCGTATCAGTTAAACATTTTATAATTGCATTTACCTACCGCATATATTTCCTCATATACTCTCGCCTGACTTGAGCGTCGGAGGGGATACGCCGAAAAAACTTCCGGCACCCTTCTCGCTTTTGCTTCGTTTTTTCAGGTCATTGCCGAAGATATTTACTGACATTCCTGCCGTTATATTGAGTATTGGAGAAGAAAGAGAGGTGAACCCTCTCTCTATTGATATCAGCAAGTCATCGCAAATTTTGGTGATATCAATTATTTTTCTCTCCTACGTTAAATTTTGGTTCTCAAGTCTTCAGCTCAAATTTCAAACAGACGGCACCAATTGATATCACCAAAAAATACGACCTAAATAAAATATCGAGCAATGATGCAACAATCGACTTATCTTCAACTAAACTAAATTAAACCGCTCCAAAAAATATATATGTGTATTAAAGAAAAATGGTGAGATGACTTCGCCCATAGGCGAAGGTCTCCGATGCTCAAGTCTGTATATGATCCGATAGAAAAATACAAACTAAAGTTATTGGCATTGTATGAAAGATGTACCTCAATGAGAGCCGTGCACCCTTTATTTATAGGATAATAGTTCCAGTTAATATGAAATTGTGTTGTATATGACAATTAGACTATATTTATCCCCAGAATATTAAAAGACATCTTCCAAATTTAAATAAAGATATTATAATATATGATAGGATTATTTACCATACTATCGGATAGATTAGAGTTTTCATTATTTTGGTTGTATCTCTATATTTAGTTCATATTTCTATTATATATAATTTGAGATGTCATCCTTCTTCACTATTCCAAAGAGCACGGATTAAACACGATTAAGAGCAAAGTGAGAAGACAAGGTTTCGATTCAAGGTTGACCGCTTTAAAAGCGTGAAAAGTGCGAGCTTTTTAGATAAATTTGTAAGATAATTTTTAATTTTTTTTTATAAAACTTAACTTTTAAATTTTAAATAATAAGTATTTGATAATATAAACTTTTTAAAAAAAAAAACCCTAAAAGGCAACTATTTTTTTTTAGATAAGTCAAAATTTATTGAAACGAGCATACAATGGTTTGGGACAAAGAGCTTAGTGATTGTAAATTGCTAAGCGAGAATCAATCTTGACTCAAACAAATTAAAGAATCAATATTGGAAGTAATTGTTTCTAATAATGTTAGTTGATGTTTTTATTCAATAATTATATGCAAAATTCATATTATTTTTCTGTCACTAGTGGTTATGTATTTTTAGCTGGGTATATATTGTAAAGTGTTCAAGTCTTTTTGTTGTCTGAGTGTGCAGATCTTGTCTTCAATACTAGAATTAGTTTTTAATAATCTGATATAAATATATATTTCTATATTATTGAAAAAAAAAAATTTTGTATTGAGTGCAAATTACTAGATATTATGGACTAGCGATCTGCTCATAGTTCAGCTCGATGACCTATGGGACTCTGTTACGAGCAAACACCAATATATAGCTTGAATTGTAAAGTCTATATATAGTTTGAATTGTAAAGTCTTGCTTAATTGTGAACTATAAATAGTTAAATGGAAATCAATCAGGGGAGGAACCCAATTGAAGAAATATATCTTCGTTTCTCTTCTTCCTGATTCTGTACCTAATCTCTCCATCATTCTCGCTCAACACTTCAATCCATAGTTCAGAATTTGCATCGAAATTGAAGATCTTAACATTGGTGCTCTCGTTGAGAGATCATGGTTGAATTGTTCGTCTCCGCATTGTACGTTCATGATGAATTTTGTCCACTTGAATCAATTGTGCCATTGCTTGAGTCAATTGTGCAATTGTTCGATCTTCAACTTTCGCATTGTGTTTCAAACCTAACATTTTGAATCGACATTGCTTTTCTATCAATGGTGGAATTTAAACCTCATAATTCGTTAATCGATTTCCTGAATCATTGATTTTTTTTCTTTTTTCCATAAGAATTTTGAATCATTTGTGCTCTGTGCGATCGTTTCCTGAATCATTTGTGTGGTGCGATCATTGTGTCCATGTGTATTGGAAGTGTTTGATTACAGAGTGCATTCTTGTTGATTCGTTTAGATTCTCATAATCAGTTTTATTTCCTTGGTGTCTGTTGGCTGTGAGCACTTATTCAACAGCAATTCCTGTGCATTAGATTTATTCCTCGAATTTTCAATTTGTGCTCCAAATTCTGCGGCGAACACGTCGAATTTTTTTTCCCTTCTATTGTGAAATTTAAATTGTGTTCCTATGCTTTCACATTTCTGTATCACTTCTTCATTTTGTGACTAAGAATTGGTCGGTTCACTCTAGCTTCAGAATTCGACAAGTTATCACAGGCTTTCCGAACAAATTGCTCAATATGCCTTTGTTGAATGAGTGCATCTCTTCACACAATTTATTCAGGAACACAAAAATTGCCATGGTGCTACAACAACATTCCACTATCACTCCTACAATTATTTCGCCTACCACTTCTCACTTTCACCTGCCAAGGACACCGTATTGTTCACAGCAGATTCAACAACCGGAGTTTATTCGGGTGGATGTACAGCGCCAAGTTAATTTCGAAGTCATTTTCTCTAATCTCGCATCGATTCGAGAAAATAACAAAATTTTCAAAGAGGATTTGAAATCGCTGCGTCACTCCGTGCTTGAGTTAAGAGCCCTATGCGAAGATTCAATCCAAGTTCCAGAAGACATTCTTGGCCAAGAGAAGACCTTCATCACAGATGCAGCAACAGTAATGGAGATGGACAGAGAAATTAGGCTAGAGCAGAGCATAGATCCCAGTTCTGAAACTAAATCTTTGGCCATGACACTTGAGGCAGAATATGAAGAGGAAGAGCTGGCCAATAGTGAGAGCTCAATACAAAAACTAAGAGAAGTTGCATGCTTGGAAAATAATTGCTTGGACAGTACATGGCAGGAAGATATGGGAGTGGATTTTGTAACTGCAAAACAATTGGGATCTGAGAAAAGTTATGTTACTACTAGTGTCATGGGAACATTAGGATATATATCACCCGAGTATGCAAGTACAGGCATGCTTCTTAAGAACATTCTGACTGATGAAAATTTCTTTCAAGACCCGGTAGTAATGCTTGATGAGGCTCCCCCGTGGCGAAGTACCACATATGTTCTGTTTGGGTTATTGAAGCAGCTTCTGCAACAACGAACTATACACTTCTATGTTGATCCATATTCTCAACCTTCAGAGAAACGAGGAGGAGCATGGAGGGATGATCGAAGGGTACCGGGAACTGTGCTTCAGAAAGGGATTAGAATGCTACTTTTTGTGGTGCATTTGCAACGACTCAACTAGAGTTAATCATTAGATATAGTGGGCGAAAGGCATTAAACCCATATGCATTGTTGGGGTTGGAAGGCATCCCGAAGGCTCTTCGCTCAAGTATTGAGTCAATTCTTCTAACACCAAACTACGTGGTGCAAAGCATGGAAACATATACTCTAGAGTTTGAGCAAGACAACAAATTTCTTGATCGGGAAATGATCGACGAGGCTACAACTTATGAGGCTAAAGCTTATGAGGTTAAGAAATATTCTCTAAAGACAAAGTTTAGCGGCACTCTTGCCAAGGAATTAATTCCACGCTATAGTGGTCGTAAAGCAATGCATGTTTGTTTTGGCGTCACTTTGAGGACAAGGTGCTTTTGAAGAGGAAGACAATGTTATGAGCAAACACCAAATATATAGCTTGAATTGTAAAGTCTATATGTAGTTTGAATTGTAAAGTCTTGCTTGATTGTGAACACTATAAATAGTTAAATGGAAGTCAATCAGGGGAGGAACCCATTGAAGAAATATATCTTCCTCTCTGTTTCTCTTTTTCCTGAATTCTGTACCTAATCTCTCCCATTCTTCGATCAACACTTCAATCCATAGTTCAGATTTACATCGAAATTGAAGATCTAAACAGACTCGGACCAAGATTATTTTCTAGGACAATATCTTGCAACTCTCATAAAATCAGTGATTATCAAATATCTGATATGATTAGATTCACTACCATCTTGATAAGGACGAAGACTCTTAAATATGAAAGCAATTCTTCCGCTGAATTAGTCTCTCAAAGGTTTGTCTATATAATCATGTTTGTTTTACAGCATTATTCATTCAGAAATGAGTATTTTCATTTCTATAATCTTGAATTGAGCACCAGACATGATAGGCCGGAAAACTTTTTCAAACCCTCTTTTAACAGTTTTATGTGCAGAAGACAAATTACATAAGTTTTGTGGGATCATTTTTATTCATGGAAAGATTACACGTCAGCATACCAGTTTTCTCGTGATGGAAAGATTACACGTCAGCATACCAGTTTTCTCGGTGTCACTTATTAAAATGATTATTTTAATTATATATATATATATATATATGGATTAAACTAGACGGACGTAAAGCTGCAAGACCCCCATCAGGCAAAGGAAATTTCTTAGCAAGTGAAAATAATAGGAAAACCGCCCGCCCTTTCCATAGTATAAGTATACATCTCTCTCAGAGCAAATCCACAAGCAAACCTTTTCCCAGATCACACCAAATAATACTAAATGTTGGATTCCGGGCATTCCAAGCTTTCTTACCGCCCATTGCCCGTCCGAGGAGCAATCAAAGCCCGTATTTTTCTGATATAATTCGCATATTCGGAACTGCTTTCGAATGGTTCATTTGTTTATTCCTAGGGAATCCACACTAGCTAATCTCCATCTTGATCGCATGGTGGGATGATTGGCTCATCGCCATATATATTCATAGTAATATGTGTTGTGTTTCCCTTTTCGGTTCCATACTCATTGTTGTTCTGTAAGAAATGTTCTAGCTTTCCAAAGAATTTAATGTTTTTTTTTAATTTGAAGCTCATTTTCAGACACTAGATTCTGTGCAGTTAATGCTAGTTCATGGACAGTTATACTCTGATTAATTTCTCGATCACCCACAGAAAAGGTATAAGATTCGATTGAGACTATACTGCAGTACAGGAGTAAAATAATCTCCAATCGGCCAAATTTCTGATAATGGATTCCACATATTCTGGAGTTGGGAGCTACCCCATCATACCGTTTGAGCTGCCCCCAGTAAGGGCGCAGCAAAAAAAATTCCATAAGAGTGTGTTTCCATTCGTGGATTTGGAATCCAAGAACTTGAAATTTTAATTATATGGAATCCTTAATTTGGAGGATATAAAATTGACTTTGAGACAAAGTGTAAAGAAAATGTTGTCGAATCAAATCATATTGTTACTAAGTACCCAGAAAAAAACAGATTCAAATAAGTTCATATCCAGATTTTCCAACAAAGATTCATCGCATTACGGAAAACCCAGTAAAAGTAATCCAATCAAGTACAAATTCTTCAGGTATTTCTCCACACGTTGAAGGTGAAAACCAAGAAGAAGTTTCGAGAAATCAAACACATGCCTTAACCAGGCTATAAGCAAATCAAAGCCAAACTCTCTACCTTTTACCACAAGATTTCAAAATTTGTTAATCTCACTCATAAACATCAACACAGCAAGTAGACCGGACTTGATCCGGAGTCGGCCGTTGGTTATCCCATCTGCTTATCGTAACCTTCTTCTCCAGCAAAATTTTCGCCACCCCTTCGCCCAAGAATTCCTCAATTCCCTTCCGCATATGCATACTCATCCGCCTCCAGAATCCCTAGAATCCACTATATCGGCATTCAACCCGAACCCGTAATCTTTTGCAATATTTTCCCAATCATATTGATACCTATCCCAACAAAAGAATAGTGAGAATTTGAGAGAAACACCTTAGAGAGGTAGAACCGTTAGGGAATTAATGATGATGATATAACAGCAGCTAGGGAGTTAATGGGGAGTTGACTAATCCTATGTACATATATTTATTTTCTGAGCCTTTTGTTTGATTGGATTGGGCTATTTCGTATGATTACAGATAATGTCAAAGTAAATACGGAAAACTGCGGGCCGGTACCCTTTTCTGAAACTTAATTCATCCTAGTCTAGTTAAAAACCTTAGTTCACTTAGGTTCATTCTTGGTTGAAATGACTATAAAACCCCCATGTTGTCCATGTGGTCCAAGTGGTCCACATGGTCCAACCAACTCTTAATAAAATTACATTCTTAACCCTACGAAAATGTTTAAAAATAACAAATAAGCATCTATATACTATTTATCATCTTCTTATCCTATTATTCTGAAACAGTAGCATTTATGAACATGAGATCCTTCAGTTTCTGTCATCTCGGCGAACCCAAGAGCATACTTTTGCAAAGGACTCACA